>PVKN010039356.1:0-10896 GCA_004027915.1 Capromys pilorides | reverse complement strand
TCTTATTCTCACCAACTGTGGTTAAAAGTAGCCAGTGGTACTCATGTCATAACCTGGGCTTCATATGACGTCTTAGGCACCAACCAAATGTAAATAAATTCTTTGTCAAAACAAAATATGTGTTGCTCTGACCAGAATCACTCATTAATCTCTGTTCACATCAATTTAGGGCTCCAGATCTTTTAAAACTCTTCTAGAAAAAAAGCTCAAATGCTTTTGAACCATATGGTTAGAACCTCACTCTTGGTACCAATTTTTTATATTAGTCAGCTTTCTAATTTCGGAGATAGTAGCCACAACTTAAATTGAGAGAGGTTCATTTGGCTTACAGTTCCTACTGGGTTCAGTCTATGGTTGGCTGATCACTAGGCAGAAATGGCATGGCTGAAAGTCATGGCAGAGAAAGACTGTTTAATCCACAGCAGCCAGGAAGCAGAGAAGGAGAAGCAGCTGGAGACAGTACGTACTTCCAGGTCATGCCTCCTATAACCTGCCTTCTCTGACCAGGTCCAACCTACAAACAGGAGACTGTTGCGGGAAATTGTAGATCTAAATCATAACAAAGGAATATAGAAAACCTTTTAAAGTCATTATTATGCTAACATCTATTGTGACACTCTGGAGAAAAATCACTATCATATTTATATGAACACAAAGCGTCCTTTACACTTTTCCCCAAGACCTTCTTAAGAGATTTTTATTTCACCAGGCAGTACTGGTTACTGATGCTACATTTAGTAGGAGCCTCCAGGTTCAAGATCTTAGACCTTCCCTCTTTAGTTGCATGAGCTGGGTATGTCGCTTTAAGGCTAATTTTCTATATTTGTAAAAATGAAAAAAACATTCCACTTGCAAAATTTTTAGGAGACATTATATGGGATCTAAAAGATCTCATTCAGAAAAAAGTAAATTAGGTTGTATTGGCATTTTTATTACTATTGTTTTTACTAATTTAAATAAAAATCTTGGTGCCTATGCAGATGAAACACATAGTGGATCCTAGTATTCTGTTACATTCAGCTGGTTATAGAATTAGAGAAGTGTAAAGAAGCTTACAGAATATTTCTACAACCCCTTGAAGTGAGTGGAACACAAAGATTTGAAATGATCTTAAGTAAGGTTTTTTGATGGCTGCATATCTCAGAAGGTATTTTAAGAAGTATTAGCCATGCAGTCTGATCAGAGGATGATTCTTTGGTCCTCTAGCCAACACATGCTGAACATTAAATCCCCTGCTTATGAAGTCACTACCCATCTGCACAGTATATACTCTTATGAGTCTTGTAATAAAAAACCCTGCCAGAACTTGGTTGTTACAGAATTTCCTACTTTAGCTAGAGAATACTTTTTGTCTACACATCTTATTAATCTATAGAATTGATGTTCTTTAGAGAATCCTTGGGAAGTGTTAGTTTGGCTAAAGGAAGCCACATCTGACATCTTGATTCCTTGAGACAGCTCCCAGAAGCAAAGGCTGAAGCAGCCCCAAAGACCTCTCCTGATCAGGGCCGAGGCTGAAGGCTCTCAGCAAGTGGTTGCAGATCCTTGGCTGCCCACCCCTCCTTCTAGCCATGAGCAGCATGGCTGCATTGACTTCAGGCTTCTGCTCATTGGTGTTGTAAAGAGTCTCATCAAGCTATGATCAGTAGCTTTCAGTAAGAATCTCTTGGAACCCAAAGGATTTTATTAACAGGAAGTCTGTCTGGCTCTGCAGGTTGGTTGGTGAATTTCAGCCAAGAGAATCAAATGAAATGGGATTTGCCCTTTTCTATATCTTCTGCCTTCGGCTTGGAGAGCTGTGTATGCTGAGCATATTTGGCTGGGGAGGTCTAGCAGGGAGTTGAATATGAAGACAAAAAGCCAATGAAATGCAGAATAACATATAGTAATTTCTTCCTTTAAAAAGGAAAAAACAGAATAATTTGAGAGATGAATAGAAAAGCCCTTAAGTGAAAGATAACCTGGTAGATTGTGTCTAGGAAATCTTCTGTTGGAGGTTTTGCCTTTCACAGTGTGACAGCATGAAGGAAGCTGATAACCTTACCAATGGATTCCTGTTTTTTCTCATCTCTTTGTTATCAAGAGAGGCCTTGACACAGGGGGCATCTTCTTTAGATTTCAAGTGTGAACTCTTATTCGTCATCCCATTTCAATAAAACTCCATTACCATTGTCTTTCTCTGAGTTATATTTTTGAGTCATGGTAAGAGAAAGAAGAGGACTGAACCAGTGCCCTTACAAAATAAGTGGCTTGTAAAAGCAGATAGAGGGACTTAAAATCTGCAGAAGCATCATTTACTTTGTGGTCTAGAGAGGCTTAGAGTTTCTATCAGATATTTGAGCTTCGGGCTCAACAATTCAAGTTGGAGGTGGTGAATCCGGTGGCCTTTGCACTTTGTAAAAACCATATTTTGTGAATCTTTCTTACAGCATTTTTCACATAGCATCGCAATGTCATGTTATGACTCTCTAAGCTGTTACCCCATGGGAGAACCTGGGTGATCCCAGAGAGGTAAGAGGTCGGGGAATTCAGTGAAGAGAGCCAGGAGTCTAACGGGGTGTGAGAGCTTAATGCATAGAAGTAATCTGTTATATAACATATCCCTCTAGTTGTTGTATTTTGAAGATAGCTAAGCATGGATTTTAGAATTTTTCACCATGAATTATATGAGGTAATGTATAATTGACTCTATGAAACCATTCTACAAGTCATATTTTAAAAACATGATATACATGATATATATATATATGCTTTTATGTTAATTAAAAAAATCAATTAAAAGTTACTGTACATGGTAAAATTTAAATATTATAAATAGGCACTCGGTAAAAATTTCTCTCCTCCTCTGAACTCCAGTGCCCTAGTTTTTTTTTTTTTTTTGCCAGAGAATTAGTATTTAGTATTCCTTTCAGAGAGATTAAATACTTATATAAGGTACATGTATAGGATTTCTTCTTCTATTTATTTATTTATCATGGAAAACCAATAATTTATCAAAAACACTGTAAGTGTATGCGGGGGAGGGTGTCATGACAGACAGGGCAGCCGTGGGTGGGTGCACAGGGAGGGGATTGTGTCGGGAGGATGGGGGTGGCTCCTCGCTGCTGGCCATTTGTCAGGGGAGGCTAGACATTCTTGCTGCACAGGTGCAGCTTGTGGCGCCGCAGGTGGTTGTAGAGCCATTGCACATAGGTGAAGACCCACTTGGGGTCAGGCTTCTTGCTCATGATCATGTCCTCCACCTCCACCAGGGGCATGCAGTCCACCAACCTCAACAGATGAGAAGACCACTTCAAAGTTCTGGTGCCAGTTCTGTGGGCTAAGCTGCCCATAGCGAAAGGCCTCCGGAGAGAAGTTGTGTACCAGGGCACAGAAAGCCTCCCATCACTCTAGCTGGAGGAGAAGTTCTGGGTGTCCACATGCTCCTAGCCATGTGTCTTGACTTGGCACCAGTCCAGCAACATCTGCTTGATGCTGTTGGCACTGGGAATCCAGAAGCTAGTGGAGCTCTGCACAGCTGCAAGGTCCACCAGGGCTGCTAGAGGCACCCTCTTTCTGCAGCTTCTCAATCATGGCCTTGTGTGCTTGGGACGCTCAGGTCTTAGGCAGATTCTGTGCCTTAATCAGTTCTTATTTTTTTTTTTTTTTTTGCTCTGCCTGGCATTTTTCAAGAGCTGCCAGGCTCCCAGCTCTTGGGCTGGGCTGGTCCTCTCTGTCAAAGCTCCTGCCCGTTTTCTCAGATGAAGAAGAGGAAGAGTAGAAGGTCTTGGTTTGCACTGTAGTGCTGCCACCACCATTCTCCGAGCATCTCACAAAACTTGACTCCACGGTGATGGTGTGGGCTGTGTGTGTACCATCATTGGACTGGACGAGCTGCTCAGTCTTGGTAATAGTGCTGACAGTAGAGCCATCAGCCGTCCTCTGGCTGTGCCTTGTGGTGGTCTTGGTGGATGTGTTGCTTTGCCTCTCCTCTGGCCAGACTCTGCCTCCTGAAGTTGTCATTCCCTTTCCTTATCTTCTTGGTCTCTCTTCCTTTGTCTGAACTCATGTGGTGCAGCTGGGATGCACTTCCACTCCTCAAAGTCTGTACTCTGACCCAGCATCTTGTCCAAGACTCCTTCATCCTCAACTCTCAGTGCTCAGTGGGCTCTATCCCTGTGGTGCTTTGTCCGCCTGGGTCTGCTCTGTGCCATTAGCGGCTTCCATTGCTGTAGAAGGTGGCTCTGCTGGCGCTGGCTCCAGCTTAATGCTGCAGCCTCCTTGGCTACCAGAGGAAACATGGCTGAAGGTGGTGATGCGAGTGACACTGTCCATCCGGGTGAGGGTCCCAGGGCTACTGGCAAGGGTGATGCTGTTCTTGTTCACACTGCTGGTGCTGAAGAGGGCGTGTGTGTATGTTGGTGTCTGAAGTCCAATTGTCATCTCTGCCCTCTGGTTACCTGTGGGTAGTAGCACTCAGCCTGGGGAAGCCTGGCCGCAGCCATCCTTGATCTCGATGGTGAATGTGGTCTTCATACTGCCCACTGGCTCAGTAGTGCTGACAGCCACAGGCAGCAGGGCACCAGGTTCCTCTGAGCAGGCCACAGGCTCCCTTGCTCTGTTTTCAAGGAACCTGGCAGCCAAGCCCCACCCTTCTGAGGCCCTCCTCTTGGGGGCAGCTCTGAAGCTGGGCCAGGGGGCTGAGGTGTTTGTCTTTGCTCACTGTTGAACTCTGGGGAGGTGTCACTGGACCCCAGGAGAAGGAGCTCCTGGAGGAAGAGGCAGGAGAGGTACTGATGAAAGAGGGGCCCAGAAGTCTTGTGGGTGTCAGGGAACCGAGGGCTGCTTGGGCTGGGCCATTCTGAACCGTGGCAGCCATAGGAGAATTGGATGCAAACTTGCAGACATGATCCCGTACTGAACCAGCCTGATGGAGTGGGGGAGGGCCACTGCCAAGAGGAGTGGACTCTTGATTCTAGGCTGGCTGTTGGGGACTGAGCACAGACAGAAAACGCTTCCAGGGTTGGGGTCCAGCCAGCTCTGCCCTGTTTTTTGTTGGAGGGGCGTCTGGTGGTGGATTGGGCAGCAGCGATCTCTGTGGAGCCAGGCAGTAGCTTTTTGGCTACCTGTCCGTCCATGTTGGGTTGGGTCAGCGACTCTGGGAGACCCGGAGTCCTGGGGGTGCTGGGAGGTGGTTCAGGATCGCCTGGAGTCTCGGTAGTAACACATAGGGCTGCAGATGATTCCAGTGGAGGCTCAGGGGAAGCAGTGGTGAATAAATTCTCAGGTGAGGCAATTGAGCTAGGTGTGTCCCCAGGTGGGGTCCTCAGCAAGAGTGTCACCGTAGTCACATCCTGGCTGGTACCCTCAGGGGTTGGGGTTGGCACTCAAACTTGTGCCTGCTGTTCTTCTTCCTTGAGCTCTGGCACCCCACCCCACACGGTTCCAGCCTGTGTATGCTGCCTGCCCCTTGTTGTCCTCTCTGAACTCCTGTTGGGACGCCCACTGCACAGTGGCAGCCTTAATCTCCTAAGCCCATATATGGCAGACGGCGGCTCGGATCAGCTTGCTTTCCTCGTACTCGCCTGCACTTCTCCGCAGTGTGGTTAGCACCTCCACGTCAGTCACGGACTCCATCTGCCGTGCCAGCTGTGCCAGCGCAGCCCTACTGTTCAGCTTCCCAGTGCTGAGTGCAGCCAGTTCTCCTTGTCCTGTCACTCAGCACAGAAGCTCATTTGTGCCAGGTCTTCCTCCTCGCGCTCCCGCTCCTGCCAATGCAGCTCCCGGATGGCTGAATGCCGCTCTGCCACTCTGCCGGACCACTGTGGCCTCTAGCTGTTTCCGGAGGGATCCTTCATCCTGTCCAGCTGAGGCCTCATCTGCTGTCTTGCTGGCCCCTAGTTCCATAGTGACCTTCCTCGTAATATCCTCAGTGCCTAGTCACCCAAAATCAGCTCAAGAAATTCTCCCTATTGTATGTTATGAGTTGGTGCTGAAAGAAACGACGAGAAGACCCGATGAATTTTGCTCAGAGTCTCACTGAGATTTGTCTCTCTCAAAGTGAGCCCAGAACCCTGAAGCATCTCAGCTTTGTTTTGGATTAGTGAAAGTCATCACCTGAGGACCGCATTCTCTATTGACTTACACCTTTTCCCTACCACTAGGTTCACACAAATGCTAATTAAAAACTTTCCAAGCAAGGAAGGAGACAACCATTAACATCCCAAGCAAGAGAGGAGACAACAAACAAGGAGCCATCAGGATAAACTGTTATGTGCCTCCTTGAATTCCAGCTTCCTGGAATTCCCAAGTAACAGACTATAAGTATCCCTGGGCTTTGTTTATTGATCTTTGCTTCTTGAGATGCTAATTTCTTATCTCTACAGTAATATTTCATAGCTTGTCTATTTTCCTGGTCAAGCATAATTTTTTTCCTTGCCTTTATCGCTTTTGAACTATGCTACTTTTTTAAAAAAATAACTTTGTTTTTTAATTTTTTTAAAATTGAGGAATACAAAATAGTAATAAAAAACAGCATTAGAGATGAAACAAAATTTCATTAAATAAAGTAATAGGAATTCAACAGTGACTGCTGTAAACAAGGTGATAGGAATTCAATGATGGTTGTTATGTTACATATTGATGACTTCAAAGTAGTTGTTCGGATTACCAGATATAAGCATGCAAAATTGGCTAAAAAATTAAGTACCAACTGTTCCTTTCAATAAATCTTAATTGTTTCTTTCGATAATAGACTGGGGCCACACACCAGTTCTTATAGCACCCACGGCTCCATTCCCTCAGTGTGTTTCTCTTGAAGGCCTCAGGAGTCACCCACTTCCTTGTGTCTCCACAACTCCTGTCATCCTTTCTCATACCATGAGCCAGGAACCAGGGAGAAAGTGAAGACTGCCTTTCCTTTGTCTACACTGCGATCTGTCTCTTTAATTTTTCTTTAGGTTCCCAGATCCTTCCTGGGTTTTCCTTGGGGATTCACCTCCCTCTTACTTTTCTCCCCCAAATTGTAATTTTCCAGTGTCCAGATTCTGATTTGTTAATACTTACTGCTCTGCCACCTTTTAATCTTCCATTCTTGGTCTGATCTTTGCTGTTTCTTTTCTTCTACCAATTTTGTATTTGGTTTGTTCTTGTTTTTCTAAATTCTTGGGGTGTAACTTTAGTCTGTTTATTTGAAACTCTCTATTTTTATATTTGAGCGTTTGTTGCTATTACTTTCTCTCTTAATATTACGTTCTTCTGTGCCCCATAAATTTTGGTATGTCATGTGTTTACTTTCTTTTCTTTTATGGAATCTGTCTGTCTGCCCGCCCGCCCGTCCGCCCGTCCGTCCGTCCGTCCATCTATCCGTCTATCTATCTGTCTGTCTGTCTGTCTGTCTGTCTGTCTGTCTGTCTAATCTATCTTATCTCATCTTATCACCTTATTCATCTTGTTGCATACCCCAGTTGGTCTTGAACTCATTGTGTAGCTCACGCTGACCTCAAGTTCATCATCAAACTCATGATGCACCTGCCTCAGCCTTCAATGCTGGGATTATAGGCGTGGAACACCATGCCTGGATATTTCAAAGAAATTTTAAATTTCCTTTTTGATTTTTTTGGTGACCCATAGTTTGTTGAAAACTGTTTAGTTATGGGCTGGGGAGATAGCTCGGTAGTCTAAGTACCTGCCTGGCAAGCACAAGGACCCAGGTTTGAACCTTGGTTACCACATGCCAAGCTGGCCCTGTAACCTGGGTGTAGTGTCAAACATCTGCAATCTCAGTGTTGGGGAGGTTGAGACAGTAGGATCACTATAAGTCTGAGCTGTGTAGTGAGACACTGTACCAAATATATAAATAAATAAATAAATGTAAATACATAGATAAATAAATAACCCAGCTGTTTAGTTTCTATGTATTTGCATAATTTTAAAAATTCTTTTGTTGTTGACTTCCAGTATTACTCCAATGTGATGAGAAATAATATAGAATTTTATTTGTTTTTATTATTTGTTAAGACTTGCTTTGTGGTCTACTACAGCTTTTATTTTAGAGAAAAATTCCACATACTAATGAAAACAATGTGTATGGTGCAACTGTTGGATGGGATGTTTTGTAAATGTCTGTTAAATCTATTAGATTGATACAATTTAACTTTGATATTATTTGTTGATTGTTAATTTTTGTGCTCTCCTGTACACTCCCTGTCAGTAACAAGATCTGAGCATGGAGGGTATAAGGTACAGTAGACACTGCGCATGTGCCTGTCTTTGATCCTGGCACTGGCTAGAGTGCACACCTGACAGGCCATGCCCTTGGTCTCGCAGAGCAAAGGCCTTGGTCTTGTGGTTCTCCAGTGTGGTGGCCTTGCTCTTCTCTGTCTCAGCATTTGTTCCCTAGGGTGCAGGATGCCCAGCGGCCTTATCCTCTGCTGAGTCTACCGGTTCACAAGGCAGATAACCCCAGAAGCCAAGGCAGCGCAGTGCAATGTCTGTTGGGTTCAGAAGTGGGAATGTGCAGTGATTTCTGACTCCTACAGGGGTCCAGCCTTGACACTCTAGCAGTTCTCAAGATGGTGTCTAGCCATAGCACTCTGGAAATTTTCTGGGAGATGTTGAGATGCTCATCCAGAACAAGGCTGCTGTGCAGAGTTCAGGTACCATAGGTTACTTATCTAAAAGGGCTGCAAGCCTGGGGGCCTGGGGACCCTTTCCAGTAAGGAGCATGTGAGGAGTCTGCTGGGGAGTCTCTTGCACACACAGCTCGGCAGGCAGGAGGCGCCTCTTCTCTTCGCTGTGGAGCTGGGCAGAGTCGCTGCACTTTGTTTCTCTTTCTTTGCACTTGTCTGATGTTCCTGAGTCTCACAAATGCCAGACCCGCTCTTGCTAATTTCCAGTGTTCTCCTATGATACCTTATCTCAAAATGCAAGCATGTTCTTGTTGCTTTTGTGGTTCTTTTCGGAGGATGAGAAGCTAAACACTTTTATCCCTCTGCCTTAGACTTTCCTCTGTTAGTTGTACTTTATATAAAAGATCAAAGATATAAGCTTGCCTTCTAAATTAAAAGGCCTCCCTGAATGTAAAACCAACCAAGACAGTATCGCCACTGTTTTTCCTGCTATAGATTAAGAATGCTGCTCATATGCTGCCTATATCAGTGTCATATTCATTTTTTTACCACTGGATTAGAGGAGTAGCTTATTGTTTAGCCGACTTTGCTTACCTCATTCATATAAATAACATTTGTTGAGTGCCACCTTCTACAATATCCCTTTTTAAACATAAAAGGAATACAGAATACTCTGAAGTTTTTTTTTTTTCCCCAAAAAATATATGGCTAAAATTTTGAGGCTAAAACTTTTGGCAAATTTCTTTCTTTGTCACAAGTGTACACTGAAATATTTACACAGTTTTTTTTTTTCCCCTTTTGGCTGGTTCAGCCTGCCCTGGGAGTGGGGCTGGTGCAGCATGTGGTGCTGCGGATCAAACTGCAGGCCCCTCTGGCTGCCTAAGCTTGCCTAAGGAGGCACTTTAGACTACTGAGCTATCTTGCCAACCCTACATAGCATATTAATATTACTGGTGATTAACTTTTGGAACTCATGGCCTCAGCAAGGTTGAGGAGGTCATTTTAGGTTTGACTTTGATCAACTGATAGAGACTGCTTGCAGTCTTACTTGGGGGAAGACTATATTTGAGATCTTGTCTGGGGCATGCAGGGAGAATTATTGGTGATGTCTGATGAATACAGAAATGAGGGAAGTTCATCAAGGGCGTTAGGTAATTGTCATCCCTGTCCTGATGTTCGTTTGTTTAGATGGGATGATTTCAGTAATAAAACCATTTTAGATTTGTTAAAAAAAAAAAGAAAATAGTAAACTTATTGCTTCATGTAACTAAATAGTGTGGGCTGAGAGCTTTCACTTTATTTTGTTACATCACTGGATTGGGTGATCAGCATCACTGATAATGCCCAGGATGGTAATGGTGAAGGCATTGTACTTGCCAGACTTCACTGTGCCATGCCCTGCCTTTTGGACATTTCATGTTTACTAATTTGTTTGATCCTCATACTGAGTCTGTGTAATAGATAATATTATCACTTCTGGCACAAAGGAGGGAGGTGAGACGTAAAGAATTTAAGTAACTTATTCAGGACTGTGAAAGCAAAGGGGCCAGGGTCCATCATGCTCTAATTTAGAGGTCAGCAAACCACAGCCTGCGTGGCAAATCTTACCTTTACCCGTTGTCTTAAAAAAAGTTACATTGCAACATGGTGTTAAGTTTGTGTCTAGATGTCTTCCCCAAGCCTCATGTGGTCCCAGGGTCTTTTTCTGCAGGTGGCTGAATCTAGAGTGTACCTGGCTAGGATGAAGGGTGGGTGCTGCTGGCCCAGTCCACGGATTGGATTGGCACTGGCCCAATCCCAACAGTCTAGATAAGATAAAAGGGGCCAGAAGAGGCTTCGCTCCTATCTTTGTTACTTTCTGAACACTATGAACTGTTGCCCTTCTGCCATGACACCCTTCTTTGGGGTCAGTTGATTGTGTACTGAAACCTCTACAACTGTCAGCTAAATGAACCTTTCTTCCCTTAACTTCCAGTGTTGGGGAGGGTGTTAAGATAAAGATAATTTAGTGTGAAAAATGAGGAAGAATTGTCAAAGGAAAGGAGTGAGAGGGGAACCAGTTCTCATCTCCTCTTGTCCAGCCATTGTTGCTGCAAATTCTGCTGCTCTCATTTATTGCTTATGAATTTTGTGCTCTTTTTGCATTGTCCATCTGCACATACAGACCCAGCTTGAAATTTTCGTGATGACTCTCATCATTCTAAAGGCTCTGTACGAGACTGTGATTCAGTGATGCGATCCTGACATCATGAGGAAGCTGTTTCCCTCCCTAATTTGTACTTTTAGG
>PVKN010039355.1:0-10893 GCA_004027915.1 Capromys pilorides | reverse complement strand
GTCATTTGACCATGTACAAGAATTCATTTTGTTTCAGATCAAAGTGACTATGTTGACTATTTAGATCTGATGGCAAGATAACTGCATTGTGATCATCTAATATTTCTAATATTCTTTCTCCTCGAATTCCCTTGAAATAAACAATAAAAAACATGAACTAGGAAAAGGTGCTATTGACTTTCTATGGTATTGGGCAAATTTCTGAGAGAAGTGTTGAGATGGACCTAGATTGGTGGTTATAGAGGATGGACAACACCAGTCCTAAGGAGCAGCAGTGCTCTTTGGATGAGGGAGAGACTCTGCCATACCCCGATGCAATATCCAAGAACTCAGAGAAGCAAGGGCTGGAGTAGACTTTCCCCTTTTAGCAGGATTTGGACCTCACCAGTTAAACATTTGTAGATGCCAGGTGGACATCAAGTCATATGTCAATGCTAACTGATTTGTACCAACTGTTAGGCTCTGCTGAGAAGAACTTAAATGTTGTGACTGGGCTGAGTAGTAGTTGCCAGGTAAAATACAAGATTCCCAGAGTTGCATTTCTAATAAACAATGCATGCTTCCAAGGTATAAGTATGTCTCAAATACTGCCCAGGCCATACTAACGTCAAAAATGATTTGATGCTTATTCAGATTTAACTGAGCATCTTGTATTTTTATTTGTCAAATCTTTATAGTGCAAAAACTGCAGCGTTCATTGGTTCTCTGGCAGAATACTGGAATGAGAATTGGCAGCTAAGTAGTCCCCAAAAGAGTTGGAGTTTTCTACTCTTCAAGATACACAATCATACTTAGAAGAGAGGCATAGTTCACCGTTGCGATTACTTGTAGCTCTGGCTTCTTTCTTATCACCAGGGATTCAGGACATCTCAGTTGACAATAGCATATTTATCGAGCTCACCTTTTCTCTATGCACCTAGAACTAGGAATATCCCAGAGAGGTCTCAAGGCTTAACTTTGACTTGACAGTAAAAGAATCTTGGCAGCCACGCCTGATTCATGAAAGAATAAGGAAGTCGAAAGTCTTGGAAAAAATAATACACCTCTCTTGGGTTAAGCCTTAAACAGTGTCCATGTTCCTAGGTAAATAATGACTGGAATGTGGCAATTTTATGTACTTTCTCATCACATAAAATTGAGGGATAACAGCAAATGTTTAATTTTAAAGTAGATTACCCTCAAACGGGGAAAAAGTTTAATGGTTTTGACTGTGTTCTCAATAGGCCTTCACATGACTTGCATATGTGATCTAAAATAAGTAGCTGTGAAGCTCTAAAATCGTAGCTGCACATATAGAAATTAAACTATATTCAAATAAAAACATGATGCCTGCAATGACTAGTGGGTTTAATGCTGAAAATATAAAATTTCTAAAGCAAAAGAGAAATTCAAGGATTTTCCTGGAATTTAAGAGTGTAAAAAGAAAGAAGCTGAGCCACACAGACCATCATAATTGTTATGCACAATTGCTCTACAGAGGAGGAAGAACTGCCTAAGAACAAAGAGCAAAGACAGAACAACAGATTCCCCCTGACACCAGATTTTAGATGAAAGAGGCTCCCCAGGGATCCCCATGTGCAGTGTGTAGACTAGATGGGAGATTTGCTTGGGCCTCTGTCAGCTGGTCTGTCTACCCAGCAAGACATCAACATAGAGATCAGAACATGGTAAGTTACGCTAAAACAGAAATGGTCATCTGCATGTTCATTGACAGTCATTAATATTAAAGACATAGCTAATTTGTATACATATAGATATTTAATGATTATGCCAAAAACTCCTGAGAGGGGAGGTTTATAATATTAAAACAGGAATAGTTTGAGTTTATTCTATAATACTCACTTAATCATTATTGAGATCTCAAATTTCTGATTATATGAAGAACAGACAGTTTTTATTTTACATGAGAGAAGTTGAAAGAGTTTTCTTTTTATTTTTGACATTATGAAGCAGAAGAAAATATATCTTAAAAAAGAAAATATAATCACTAATGTAATGCAAGTGATTGTATATCAAAATAAGAGGAAGGAGGGAGAGGAAGAGGAGGGGAGGGGAAAAGAAGAGAGGAGAGGAAAGGAGTGAAAGACAAATAGAAACAGGAAGAAATGGAGAAAGCACGCTCAAAAAAAGTTTTAGCTTCCTATTAAGTCTTATAGGAGAAAAGAATAATCCAGAATCCAATTATGTAGAATTGGGCTTTTGGTTAGCTCAGTGCTGGCAATCCCAGTCGGGCACAGTGGATGGTGGTTCAATCCTCAGACCCACCCTTAAGGCAGCCTGAGCAAGGCAAAAAAAGAAAATCTTTCTCAAAAAATTTGCCAATTATGTAGAATCATAAAGTAAAAGAACTTAGCTCACTAAAAACAAGAACAACATTTTTCAAGAAAATATATTCAAAAGAAATAGACATACAAGTACATACATTGATACCAGAAAACATACCTGTGAGGTATTAACAATGTCCTTTAGGTATAGATAGATTTGAGCTCTATTTTGATTTATTAATTCTTGCCTACTAGTATTTGCATTTCTTTTTTCCTTGTCTTTTTTTCTTTTTTTTGGTGGTGGTGGTGCTCTTGCCAGGCAAGCATTTACTGCACTGAGCTATTTCCCCAGCCCTTTCTTGTCTTTTCCTTGTTATTTTTTTTGTAACATGGCCTTGCTACGTAGCTTACTTGAACTTGCAATCCTCCTGATGTCATTATTCAGATGCTTAGATTACAAGTTTACAACACTGTACCCAACTTAAAGAATGTCAATCAGTCCATATCTCTGCTCACTGACTTCATTTTATTAGTATTGGGGATCGAATGTAGAATTTCTCACATGCTAATCAACATCATTGCTTTGTTTTGTAGTGCTAGAAGTTGAGTCCAGGGTCTCCTAGGTGTAGATAGAACCCTATTACAAAGCTACATTTTAGGTGATGCATTTTGTCATTCAGACATTTTGTTTCATTTCGTTAAAAGCATCAGTGAGTTATAAGAATAGATCACACAAAAAATGAAATTTCCATGATAAGGTATTAACCTTTACAGACAAGTGAGATCTTCAAATCAATTAGAAGAAGTGATGCTGCTTAAAATTTTGAGCAAAGGACACAAAGAATTTAGAGAACAAATGTAAGTGTTCAGTGATTTAATGTGTTATGATTCTGATTTTCAAGCACACACACCCAGAGTCAAAGGCCTTGGAAGGAACAGTTGACATTTTCCTAAAGGTACTTTTTCCTATTCACTTTGTGCTTCTTCTGCTCTCTAAAATGATCATGTGCTCCCTGTGTAACTATAAATACTGTCAAGGGAGTATCTCTGCAAAGAAAAGGAAATATGCAGTGTTTCTTAAAATTGAAAGTGAGATTGTGGGATGTAAACAAACTTGCCAAAACCTGAAAGAAAAATTGAACCTGGATTCTTCCTGTTTCCTTAAAATGTTCGTCCTCTTGCCACACCTCAGGACAGCAGAGCAGAAGCCGCCCTGGGCCTTCAGTCTCTGCAGCCAGTAGCAGAGCTGGGCCATGAGGCCAAGGTGCTCGTTCTTAAACACGAGCAGATGTGTTAGACGCATTACTCAGAATAGCTCTAGGCGAACTGCTTTGAATTTCCGGTTGCCAGCACACCCTTTTCTCAGAGGTCCCTGTTCTTGGAACTGTCAGATGGTCCTGCATTTTGCGTCTCTCCAACATGACAATTCCTAAATTCCAGAGCTGAGTCAGATTTCCCACTTTTCCACATGCTACAGATAATATAATTGCATTTTAAAAGAAAATGGCCCCCGTGGAGCAGTTGTAAAGAAGAAAATTAAAAAGACACTTGGGGTGCTTATTAGGAACTAAACACGGTATGGTTTATCTGTGTGGCATGCCTTTCTATGAGAAAATGATGCTTTTTGTATCCACACCCATTACACAGGTCCAAGTTCAGATAAAGGGTTTTTTTTTCTAACTTATAAATAGCTCATTGGGAGCCTCTAATCTAAAGCTATGTATTTGTCGCTTTACAGAAGATTTACAGGTACAGATGGCAAAGAAGCCAAAGATAGAGATAATCTTGGTGCCAAAGAAAGGAATGTGATTGTCAGAGTGCCTTCCAGCTGGCCCGGAGCATTCCCGGCCCTCGTCCTGCAGTCCTCTCCAGCTCCTGCAGATGCCCTGGATGGCAGGGAAATAAGCAAGAACAAGCCCAGATTCTCTAGTTGTTCTACTTTTGTTTAAAGTCTTAATATACAGCACAGATATGTATGATTGAATTCGACTGCTCTACCTAGGCAATTCGCACCATGAGCTCAGAAATTCAGAAGCGCATCTCCGTGCAAAGAAGAGACCCAGGGAGGGGCTTGGCTGGAGAGAGTGACCGCAGCACCAGAAGACGGCTTCTGATTATGCCACAAAACAAGTGAAGCACAAAACCAAGCAAGATCACGTGACGTTTCTACAGCACTGTGTCGATATAGAATGCATTCATATTTGTCTTCCTTTAGCTGCTCTAGTCTTGGAAAGAACATCACAGCCGTCATTCCTGGCTTGCAGATGTGGATATTGGCTCAGAGAGGTTCAGTGATTCATCACATAGTCAGTACATGTTGAAACTTTAACTCTTACTTTCTGTTATGGTTTATGTCTAGTTGTCCTCCCAAAGCCTCATGCAATCATGGGGCAGGGGCTTCTAGAGTTTGATACTTGACTTATGATCCATTGAGATTATGTGTTTTAGTACTGATAGGACTATGGGTCTGGGATTATGGGTGTGACCTAAGGCAGATAGGCTGAAGCAAAGAGCCTGAATGTTACATAATGAGAAGCAGAGAGACTGACTCACGCTGTTATTCTCTAATAACTAATTTATATTGTAGCCTTGTTTATGTTAATATATGAATGTCTAAAAGGATTAAAATTTACATTCAGGAAGAAGTTCTTTGTTTTTGCATGATTTTGCCCTCTTTGGGAACCCAGTATACTCCTGGGATTATAGATAACCTGATGGAAGAAGCTCACAAATGCAGTTATTTCCTTATGGAAAAATACCCTGAGCTAAAAGAAGGGGCCAGTACATTATCTTCAGCTCTTGCTTCTTCACAGATTTTAATGGGCCAAGTGACAAAAAAGATAGACTCAGGTTACTGTGAATGGTGGGAGGGGGTGGGGAAAGCTAAAAAAATAGATTGGTTTAGTTGGAAATAACCTTCCATTAGCATTCCTAGTGAGCATGATTCCAGAAAAATCAAATTTGGGTTCTTGATTTTTGCAAGTAGTATAAAAGAAAGATGCAATTTAATTGCCCCAGCACCACTTTTTGTCAGTGCAAGTTTGCAGTACACAGTGATTACATTCTGGGTGGGGTGTTGGTCCAAGCAAGTTACAAATATTAATTTATTTCACCTCTTTTCCCCCTCCATCTTTTGGAGATCTATCATTCTGTTTCTGCCATTGGCCTTTTACTTTGTTCTTTAAGTTATTCATACTTTGGGTTTCTGATATACGAAAACCCATGTGTTATTTAAGCTCACATGTCTGATTTGTTTTGCTTAATGTTAGTATCTCAAGGTGCATCCATTTTCCTATAAATCACTTGCTGTGGAATGGATCTTTCGCCCACTGTGCGTACTCTTGGCATTTTTCTCAAAGATTAGTTGATTGCATATATATGTGTGGATTTAGTCCTGGCCTTCTATTCTTTTCCACTGGTCTAAGTATCTCTATAATACTGTCTTATTTACTATACTGTTTATTTACTATAGCTCAGTTATATTTGAAATCTGTAAGTGTAATGCTTCCTATTTCATTCTTCTTGCTCCAGTTTGCTTTCACTATTTGGTGTCCTTTGCTGTTCCATACAAATTTTAGAATTCTTTTCTTCTATTTCTATGAAAAACACCACTAGAATTTTGATCAGAATTGCATTGGGCTTATAGAAAACTTTGGATAGTGTGGACATTAAGCAATATTGATTTTTCTAATTTAACAACATGCTATCTTCCATTTATTTGTGTCCTCTACTTTTTTCTTTAATGATTACATTTTATGGTAATATAACATTATTTAACAATTGCATATTATTTTTGATAACTTATTTTTAAAGTCTTAAAATACACTCCTGGAGAGAGTGATTGTACATGTTTTTCCTTGAAGGGATCAGTTATACTATGCAGATATAATGCCACAATAATCAGAGGATAACCATTGGCTTGGCTCCTCAGAAATGACCTCTCCTCCTCAGGTCCTCTCTCTGACCTGGGAGTCTCAGAGTCATAGCATCTCTTGCAGTGCATCTCTGTGAGAGGATCCATGATAACAAAGCCTGGTACACAAGAACTGAGACAAGCCACAGGCCTCCCTAGACATCAGCTGGCAGCCTCCAATTCCCATAGTGCTTGTCTTCACAACGAAAGTGGCCCTTATGACACAGACCGCTTGTAAAGGCTACCAAAAGCTATTGAAGGCATCCACCCAGAAGGCCCCACCTCGTGGGGATGCCAAGCAACATCATGTACCACCGAAGGCTGCCAGCCCTTGTTGTCTCTTATTTCTGCTGCTTTCCCTGGTGTTAATCCAGCCCAGCCACAGACCACGTGAATCAGTTTTCAAGGTTTCACCACACTGCTTCTCTGGTCACATCACTCTTTTCATTTCATACTTTTTGTCCTGAGAAAGCTGAGCTGGAAGACAATTTTCTGCCACTTACACTCACAGTCAGCTCTTGGGGATTTATCTGTGAGTCTAAATTCTTACCTCAAGTTCAAGGTAGAGCTCACTCTGAGTATTCTTCTCCCAGAGCCAATGCTTGAAGAAGTTAGAAGCCAGCAGTTTCAAGAGGGTATTGATATTTACTCAGGAAAGGTAAGCATTTCTATTTCTTCAAGTTAACACTCTTTAGAGTTACTTAGTATCTGCTTTACTTATGAACTGTATGAAGGTATCTAAAGTCAATGTTCAACAGCTGTCAAGTGGATAAAATAGTAACCATAGCAACAAGATCACTGTACTTATTCTGGGCACTATTACATATGCTTTTCATAGATGACCCTTTATTCTTGTCTAACTCAGTATCGTAAATACTGTCCTTACTTTTGTTTTGTGATGCATAAATAAAGGCATATATAACATTCTGTAGCTTAGCCGCTGTCACACAATGAGCAAGTGGTGGAGCCTGAATTTTCATTTTTCTGTTATAAAGATAGGTTTTTAGCTGAAACCATAACTTTCATGAGGAAAAGTCATATTATCTTTGTTTGTTTATTTGTTTTGCACTACTGGGTATTGAACCTAGGGCCTCTGCAGTGAGACATGTTCACAACTTTCTTTCCACCTCTTTCCTTTCCTTTCCTTTGCTTTCCTTTCCTTTCCTTTCCTTTCCTTTCCTTTCCTTTCCTTTCCTTTCTCTTTCTTCTCTCTCTTCCTCTCTCTCCCTTTCTCTTTCTCTCTCAGTCTTTCTCTGTCTCTGTCTGTCTGTCCCTCCCTCTTTCTTTCTTTTTCTTTCTTCTTTCTTGCTTTCTTTCTTTTTCTCTTTCAAGACAGAGACTTCTTAAGTCACTAAGTTTCCCCAGCTGAGCTCAAACTTGCGAGGCTCCTGGAGTGCTGGGATTACAGGCCTGCACCTCCAAACCCAGGCTTATTTACTACCTTCTTCTCATTCCAGTGAATAATGTAGGAAAAATGTCTACATGTTTAAATCACTTAGTAAACAATTGTTTTAATTGAAACCCCAGTGACTGGCTTACATTTTTGTTCATCATTACTTGAGTGACACATGCACATTTTACGTATATGCATATGCCATGTAATTGCATATATATATATATATATATATATATATATATATATAATATAGCATTAACATGTACATGAATATACATATCTAATATTTCAAATTATTCTAGGGTAGACATAATCCAAATCCATTTCAAAGGTCCTCATGCACAATATCTTGCCCTTATGGTTACAGTGGAAACTATTACTGACCTTGCCTCACAAACTATGACTATGAAACTGTTTTATTTGTTATGCCAAGAAACACTGTCGTGATTTCCAAAATCAAGGCAATATCCACATTGAGAACTCACTGGGTTCAAACATTAATCTCAGGCAATTTCTTTAAGCAAGGGGCTATTGGAAGAGCCTGATTCCATCTGGGCTTTGTGGCTACAATTTAAGGAGGATACACCAAGCTCTGCCAACTAGATTAGCCATCATCATTATGTAGAAAGCAAATTCATTCTCAAATTATTTCTTGAGCTATTTGTATCTGGTGGTTAAGAAGTTAAACTGTTCTTGCATCTCAGTTGGAAAGTCTTTTTCTTTGATTCCTTCAGGTGTGAAATAGTTTACCAAAGCCGTATTGCCTCACTTCTCTGCTGGGGTCCTGAGCTCAGTTAGATAATATTTGTAAAGCACTTTGTTCTCCGGAGAAAGGTTACACTTAAAAGAGTTGGTATCATCCACTTGACTGCACCTGGTATGAACGCTGTTATGGGCTGGGCTTTCTTCTGTCTTCAGATGCCAAGCACCAAGAGCATATGCAATAAAGAGAAACTCACTTTTCAAGCTCAGGCACAAAAGAATAAAGCAGCAGTGTGCCTGAGGGAGTCTTGGAAGCCGGGTGAAATAAAGCAGCAAGCAGGGGTCAGTCTTGTGAATCATTTGAAAAACCATCAGACCACGATATTCCTGATGGCTCATGAACCAGCCTTGCTCTGGCTTCAGATTACATCCAGAATTCGCCCTGCTCTTTGCAAATATTTTCTGCTGTCTTGAAATTGAGAGTAAAGGAATAATTAAAACAACTGTTCAGTGTCTCTTTGGAGTTTAATGAATAACTGTGGCCATGAAGCAATCATTTCTTTTCAGAGTCTAAGCCATCCATAATATTTCCAGACTCACAATATTCAAATTTCTTGTTAGCATAGATTATAATGAGAGTATAATAAGAAAGGGAAAGGAGGGAAAAGCAATACTATATTTTTATTGATGAGCCATTCTATTATTCTTTATTGTCCATTATTTATGTATATGGTAGTTAATGATTCTTTCATCTCATTTTATTAATTGATGATATAAATCTAAAGTTTCTTTTAGAATAAAACCAACAGACATAGTTTTATTGAGACACAATTAATATTCCATGAAATTAATGTATTTATACTGTACAATTCAATGGTTTTCAGTGTATATACAGCTTGTGTGACCAGCACTGCCATCAACTGAAGGCTATAGTTGTCAGCCTGGAAGGTAATCAAACAATTCTTGCCACACACCGCTCCACATCCCCAGCCCTAGATCTATCTTCTATCTCTTTAATTTTCCTGTTTTGAGTATTTATTATAAATGGAATTGTATTGCCATTTGCATCTGGCTTAATTCATTTAGCTTAATGTTGTCAAGGTTCATTCATGACTATATGCACTACACACATTTCATTCCTTTTCTTGGTTCAGTAACATTCCACTGAATGAATGTAGTGCATGCTGTTTATGCTTTCATCAATTTATAGACATTTAGCTTGTTCTAAGTTGTTGACTCGAGAAAAATGCAGCTACAAATATTTGTGTGTAAATGTTGGGTGGATATATATTTAATGTCTTACCTCAGAAATGGAAAGGCTATTTTTTAAATAACAACAAAAATAATAAAATAGACTTTCCTCATCCATTTTTAAAACAGAAATAATGGTGGAAATTTTTATGCAAAGTAGAAAGAACATCAAGTAGACCAGAAGAAGAGGCACTGTCCCAGTCCCAGCATTAAGCAGGATTTGGCCTTGGACTAGGGACTCCATCTCAACTTCATCTAAGTGAACACTACCTATGTAGTTCATGGGTTGACTTTCCACATAGACAATGTAAGAATCTGACATCATGGTAGCAGTCTTCTAATCAAAATTTAAGCTTAAATTCCAGAGTACATCATCAATCAGGCCAAGATAAATGAAAAAATAAATTGAAACAAAATATAAAAATTGAAATAACAAAACCATACCCTCATATTCCTAAAGTTACCTCTAAGAATAATTGAGAGCTGCACTAGATAAAAGAAAAGAGATTATTCTGGGTGTCTTCAGGTAGGTGTCTATATAGATGCTTTCCCATCTTTCAGACAAGATGTTCAGTACTCACAATGTAAAGAAGTAAAAATTCTTTTGGACTCACAGTTTCCAGTAGGTTCAGGTCCTGCTCAGGTGGCTCCAAGTAGAAACAGGTGACAGAAGGAAGGATGTGACAGGGGACAGCCAGTTTCCCCAGGGCAGCCAGGGTACCAAAGGACAGAAAAGAAGAGTCAGGGAAAAGGTTGCACCCTCCGGGCCATGCCCAGTGTCTCCCCTCCAGTCATGCCCTGCCCCCAACCACACCTTCAGCCGCTGAGCTCAGCAGTGTGTGAATCCACGACTGAATGCACCACCCCCACGATCCACTCACTCTCCAAATACCTGGGACCTTCACGAAGTATTTTAGATCTAAAGCTACCAACGTCTATACGTAAAAAAGTAAATAAACTTGTTACACAATATTTTTTGCACTAAGATATGTAGATAAAAATTGGGGCTGCAAATTATCTTCTTTTTCAATCTAACAAAAAGTTTTTTTTTCAATATGAAGACAGAAAAACAATTTTATGACTACAACTGAAGATGTTGTCACTCTTACAGATGTAATTAATCCTATTCAAGAAATGTGTTATGCTCTCATGAGGAGATGTCAAAAGTTTAAAAATATCCATGTGCAATATTTTTTCTGTATTTGTGAATACACACATACGTGCATACCCACACACACACACCCACACACACACACATGCATGTACACGTTCACAAGTAGCAGATTTAAAGAAAGCCTATTGTACGTATAAAGGAAAGCTAGAAATGGCAATAAATGTAATTTTTTTTTTTTTTGCAATTTAGAAGG
>PVKN010039354.1:0-10896 GCA_004027915.1 Capromys pilorides | reverse complement strand
GTGGGGCAGAAGCCCAGGAGGAGCCAGGTCAATACCTCCCCCAGTCGATTAATGTCCACCACTGTCCGAGTGGTTCTCTCCTATCATATAAAATAAAAAGGGAGGAGATGTCAGGGGCCATGGAACATGACCTTTTCTCTAAAGCAAAGCACCCTCTAACAAAAGGCTGGCATTCCCTAGTTCCTCTTCCCTAACACCTCTTTTAGCAAAAAGCGCTCAAAACATCCCGCGGTTAGGATAAAACAATTCAAGGTTAGGTTGCCTAGCAACAAGGAAATTAGCATTACCCTGTGGACCTCCCCATTACCCCCCGCCCCCCACATCCTGCCCTGTGTGGATATAAGCCCTATCCAAAAAATAAAGTTTCGCAGCTTGATCAGACTCGTCTTGCTGCCTTTCTTCGTGTCTCCTGTCCCTTCATTCCCCTCCCTAGGTGGTCTGCACCCGTTGAAGCCCTGCGGGTCGGGGCAAACTGAAAACTGTGCAATCTTTGTTTTATACAAGAGATTATTGGATTGACTCAGATCTGCCATATGTACCTTTTTTTTCTGAAGTGGTTCTCGGATCAGTTGTAGATACTCCCACATCCATATGCACAAAAAGGTTGAATATCACCAATAGTTGTTTTCCTCTTCTAAAGTAGTATCCCTTCACTGAAGAACAGGCGCTAACGACTTGGCAAAATCTTAAAAATTAACTAACTGGTACTGTATCACCATGTCCTGGTTCTCTCCCATTCAAGTGACCACCTTTGCAATTCAATAATTAGAATACAAAGCCATAATACTTACTGATGAGGAGCAGTGTATCCAGCACGGAGGGGGCAAACTCTCAGGCTGAAGTAAACTGCCTTTATTTCTCCCATTGCCACCATTGCCAGGCCCAGGAACGCTCCCATTCCTTTGCAGTTCCTTTTTTTTTTTTTTTTTTTTTTTTTTGGTGGAACCGGGATCAAACTCAGGATCTTGCACCTGCGGGCAGGCACTTGTGCCCCTGAGCTGTCTCCCTGGCTCCTCCTTTGCAGTTCTTAGCAAACACAGTTTTGTCCTGCTGGTGATTACAGAGTGGGGCCTAGTTTCCAAAACAAGTCTGCATTGTTACGCAAAACCTCTGTCTTTCAAGGGCAAAGGACCCTTTATTCTCAGCACACTAACAAACAAATATGTTGCCTCAATTAGGAACCAAGAAGGTCTAAGTCAAATTGAATATCTGAAAAGGGATTGATAAAGATCTTCTTTGTCCTTATTCAAAATATCCAACTGTTGAAATTTCTTACTCACCTAATAGAAAGCTTATATTTTTTTTAATTTTATTGATTTTAATAAGAAAAATAAAAATAGAGTTTCAAAACACATTAGTAGGACAGCCACAATAATTAACACAATGCATATTGATGTCTTCATAGTAGTTGTTCACAGTACACGATGCAGACATGATAACTCGTCTAAGCACTATTAGTACAAACCTTTCTTCTTATTGGACTAAGAGAAAGTAGCTGTATGTATAGTCCAATGGACCATAATAGTAGTGGGTTATCAGAAGAACTGGCAAGGTTGGAAGCTGTTGGCTTGAACCTTTTACAGCTCAGCATACTAATAGAAACTCTTTTTTGTATCTTGAGTAGGAAATCCAGATCCAACCTCCATGCTCAGCTAACACTCTACCACAAAGCTACATCCCCAGTCTCCAAACAAAGACAGTCTTACAGAACACTGTTGTTGAATAGTTTGTGCACTTGATATTATAATATTCTTTAAAGTCTATTTGAAGGACCTATGCAGCAAAGAAGCCTTTTTGCCCCTTTAGAGGAAAAACAATAAAAGCTGGCAATTACATTCTATCTGTATATGCTGCATAAAAATGACCATAAAATAATTTATTGGCTTTTTCTTTTCCATATTTTTGCATTCCATCTTGTTTCCGTTTAATGCTTTCTGCCACAGGAGTGGGGTTGTGTAATTACACCTTATGCCTAGGGTTCCGTTTAGTTGTGCCGCATCTCTACAGCAAAGCACACAGGGAACGAATTCTTCTACTTCTTAAGTCACAGCCATGCATGCATCTGGAAGACAATGCTGCCTTCTTTCCAGGAACCCTTTCCCAGAGCTTAAGATAGAGAAGAGTTTTCTTATTTTATTAAGAAAACATTCTGTCTTCAGAGTATTTGAAAACTTACTTCCATGGGATGAGAGCTCAATCATATATGGACATTTCCATTAATGCTCTGTGCTTTAGCAAGAATTCCTATTCTTTTCACCAATATTATGAACCTTATACCTTAGAGATATGATATATATGAACATTTGTATTATTTTTTGAAATTCATAGGCTATACATGAGTACAGTCAATTATACTTCCAACATATCAGTTTTCTCAAACAAAAATTACACTAAGTGAAGTCAGGGAAGAAGATATTCAGGCTGCTGGAGTTAACCTGGGAGACAATGAACTTAACTCTACCTGAAACAAAGAGTTTTTAGGCCTGATATGGGGCCACAGAAGAGTCCTAAAGGACACTGAGTTGAGGATCACTTGAGGAGTGGTCTGTGTTGAACAATGTTGGGTTATTCCTCAGTCTGAAAATGTTTTCCTCTGTAATCAGGCCATCATGCTTACCAGCTGGTGCCTATGGGTAGGCTCCTGCTTGACAGGACAAGCTGAGAGAGAGAAATGTTATCTCCTGTGTTTATATTTCACATAAGGTGGTTCCCTGGGTTTCTGAGAAAGACACTTCCTGGGTTACCCAACTGGCTAGAGACTGAGAGGAGATCTATATGGATTTCAAGGGGGCAGAGAAAGCATATATCATGACAAGTTTTCCAAAGTATTGGAAATGTACTAAGAAAAGAAAAATTAGGGGCCAAGAGTCCAGAAGAAACCTGTCTGAAGTTTAGTCAAGCTGAGAAGTTTACAGTGGTCTTGGTCAGTAACACGGAAAAGAAAAAAAAAAAAAACGTAATACTGAAAAGATTACTTTTGTCACTATTTTAAAGAGAGAAGAAAAAAAAGCACAGCACCTCAGTGGAAAGAAGAACTCAGAGGCAATGGTGGGACTTTGCTGAGGACAAGCTGACAAGTCCCACCAGACACCTGTGACCAGCAAACCCTGGTGGAGATGAGGGTGGCCAGTAGTTGCAGAAAGCCAGAGAGTGAAGGGCTTTGGTTCCTATGATGAAGGATGTTAATTTGCTTTGAGAAGTAATTGGACATTGGCACAGGACTCGGAGAAGTGCCGCAATCGAAGCGAGGACCAGGGAAGATGACTGTGACAGCTGTGAGGGATTTGAGGATGAAGAGGTCATTACCATGCTGCCTGCACCACTCAAGTACTCTGTCTCCCTGCTACTCCCCCAACCCTCCAGCCTCTACAGTGAGGTACTTATCCTGTCTTTCTCTGTAATTATCTTTTCACATCCCAGGCCCTAGAACCACAGCTTTAAAAACCAGACTACCCTGATTGTTCCTTTGAAATCTCTCCACAAAGTACACTCGAGCTAGAAGATATTCAAGATAAGTAGATCATCAGATCTTTAGCTGAGCAGCTACGAAGAAGCACCAGTTCAGTTTTGTGAATTTGCCTATCCATAAGACTCAACATGTACTAGTTTTTTAATTTGTTTAAACTTTAGGGGGATTCTTAAAACCTTAAATTCTTAAGCTCCACTTTAAACTCATGGAAATAATATTGTCCTCAGGAGAAACACAGCTATGTGATTTACCAAAGAACACCCCAATGATTGTTACAATTCGCAAGCTCAGCAAATGTGCTCAAGGGCAACCCAAAGCTGGAAGGTCATGAATGAGCCTTCCCCAAGATGTCGTCACTGGGTTGACTTTATGCTACTTTTCTCTTTGTTCTGCTTCTGACGACACCAGTATTTTAGGCTGATGATGAATACACAATGCCTGGAACAACTGGTAAGATCAGGCTGAAGATTGCCTTTGGCAACAGCCGGCTGAGAGAAGAGGACCCTACAGGAGACAGGACAGAGCAACAACTGTGGAGACAGACTAGGGGCCCTGGACAGGCAAGCAGGGAAGGAGTTTTTAAACACAGGGCTTCTACATCTTCTTGGCCTTGACCCAGTGTTACAAATATTGCAGGGAATACATATCTGGGTGCAGAAATGCACCAGAATTTGGTCCTTTTCTACAGCAAGGGACCAAATAGATCAGCAGTAAAAGTCTCCTATAAAACTTTGAACATATATGAAACAGAATGTCTTCAAAGAATAAAAATCAGTGTGGAGGACTTTTTGTAACTGGTCCAAGGGTAGTTTTTTCCACTAGGAAGAGATGTAAGAATGTGCATCTGGGTGCCCCCATGAAAGACAGTGGGAAGAATTTGGAGGAAAGCCAAAAGACAGATGTGGGATTATGAAAACAAAAACAAGAGGGGCAGCCCAGTGTCATTCCAGCATCTCCTCTGATGACTTGACCACCCTCTTTCCTCCTGCTATTGTATCACTGCATAGAAAATAGCACTGCTCCAATGGGGTTTGGAGATTGTGTGAAGGTCAAACAGGAGGATACCAACTCTCACCAACAGCCGTCACCTCTCAACAAGTCCTGGCAAGACCCAGGGCTTGTTTGCTGGCTCATAGATCTCTTATTGTATCCGTCTGATCCAAATATTGTTCTGATGATATTGAGAGAGGTTTTCTTTTTCTTCCAAATGATGTGTTCTTTTGGTCATACCCCTACTTAATTTTTAAACAGAAACAAAGAATAAGCGGTCTCCCGAGAGGTTTCCATGTCAAAGTTCTTATCCTCTAAGCCCTTGGAGGAATTATTTATGCAAGGTTCAGGCACAGAGCTACCTGCAACAATTAACAGTCACATTCCATCCCACAGGGCAGAACCCATGGGATATTTCATTTGCTTTTCAAATGGAATGGAAAAAATTTAGGTTTTTCTTTTCTCCCATATTTTCTCCTTTTGTTATAAATACTGTTTTGAAAAAAAAAAAAAAAAAAAAAAAAAAAAAAAAAAAAAAAAAAAAAAAAAAAAAAAAAAAAAAAAAAAGAAAGCAACACAGGTAGAAAATACAAACTGTACAGGAGACATGAAATGATAGAGAAGGCAAAGGTAGAATTGCAGCACTACGACCTAGTACAGACAAGATCAAGAAAGCATTTTTAATGCCGTTTGAATGTGAACATACCAGAAGAAGAAATAATAAGATACTGGTAAGAACAATGAGAGAAGTGTAAGTGAGACTTCGACCCACTATGCTGATTTATCACAATAATGATTTCTGGCAACTTGAAAACATTCCCTGTCCTCTTTCTCCAGAGCTTTGATGCTAGCTATTGATGATGCCAGGCTAGAAGACAGTCTGCAAAGCCTGTCCTTTTGTTACTGTGATTCCCTATTAAGCAAATAGAATATTTGATTTGGATTTGTTTGAAGAAGCTACTATATATCTTGACTTTAAAGCATACTTATGAAAAAGTCACAAGCAAAATTAAAATGCAAAAGACAAACATGGCAGATTAATTTTTAAATTAATAACTATAGATATCCTTAATATAAAAAGAGCTGATACAAATCACTAGGATATATTAACATTCTAATAAAAGTACTTGCATTAATGGAAAACACTCAGAAGCAGACTATCAGGGGAACATTCAATCTAATAGGAATTTGCATATTTAAAAATGAAATATAATTATTTAATGATGATATTTTCAAAATTGGCAAAAGAATAGTGAAAGACGTATTCTATTTCACACCTTGTAAATTAGAAGGGATAACATCAGAGAAAAATCCCTGAAATTTAACAGTTTTCTATAGCTAGACTGCTAGGATGCCATCCAAGACAAAAAGGGTTGCAGCATATACAAAAGTAACTATTGCAGAACTACCTATAACACTACAAAGCAGAAATAACGTAATTTCCAAACAGAAAATTATAAAAATAAGCTTGTGGAAGATTTATTACATGAGTTAAAAAGTATAATGTTTTTACATTAATAAATAAAACTTTACATGTAGGAGTATATGTAGTTATGAACTTAATTGTGTATTTTAGAACACGCTTGCCCAGGTGGTCTATTTCCTCACAAATATATACTTCAGAAATTTGCAAATGTTTGAATATTGCGATGGCACACAATTTTATCCAAAATTTAGTTTTTTACAGAGCCTAGGATTCATTACTTCACTCTCTGTATGATACAAAGGTTTTTTTTAAGACTTTCATTCCATCATGGCAAAGATACTGACAGATTCTATTAATATATATTAACTGATTTAAAACTTTGAGTTTTTAATAAGCAATCACTATCTTCTCACATTTTTTACTCTCTCTTCATCTTCCTATCTCTAAACACTGATTTTCTTTTCAAGAGGGTTTTTACAAACACATAGATTGTACTTACTTTATAGGTGCAAGAGATTTAGAAAGAAATCAAGCACCCTTCTGTTGTTGTAAAAACCTTAGGTTGTAGAAAAGTTGAAATCTTAAATTCTAAGTCAAACACAGAAATCTAATAAATAAGGAGCTCAGAAGGGCCAGGGGAGAAGTTATGCTGTGGTTATCAGAAACAAAGAAATGCTGAAGATGTCATTAATTATTTATTTATGCAGATTCTTTGGGGATTTTTTCTGTTCATATATGCTTTTACCATTGAAACATAATACCATTCATTATTTACTATTACTCAGTCTTTATTTCTGGTTCTAGAAGATGCTATAGCCTAGTGGTCCAAGGCCCTAACCCTAGAGCCTCATTACTAACTTCACATCCTGGCTCTTTATGACCAAGAAT
Source organism: Capromys pilorides (assembly GCA_004027915.1). Classification (NCBI taxonomy): domain Eukaryota; kingdom Metazoa; phylum Chordata; class Mammalia; order Rodentia; family Capromyidae; genus Capromys; species Capromys pilorides. The sequence goes on along the minus strand of PVKN010039354.1, from coordinate 4,123 downwards.
GAGATATATACCTTTTATGCCTCAGTTTTCTCACCCATAAACAGAGATTTATAATTGCAGTATGTACGTGATTGAGTCATTCGGACAGCTGTATAAGTAAGATATGAGAAATAACAGGACAATGGCATCCAAATAACCCTCTAAAAGCGCTAACTATAATTCTCTGTTCTAAATAAATTTCCAGAATATTCTGGAAATGAAATGATTTAAATGTTACAAATCAGTCAATTTTGAAAACCATAGGTCCTCAAGGATGCATTGAAAGTTTAGTGATAAATTAGACTCAGAGGCACTTGCTTGTAATCCCAGCACTGTGAGATACTGAGGCAGGAGGCTTTTGAGTTTGAGGCTAATTTAGCAAGATTTTGCTTCAAAATTCAAAAAGGGCTAGAGCTGTAGCATCTATTGATACTATCAGAACAAAAACATAATGGTATTGTAGCTAACTAGTTATCATTTACTTGCTTTTTGTCTTATGCTAGAAACATTTTATATATACTTATTAATTACATTTTATGAGAGTTTCATAAGTTATTTTAACAGTTTCATTTGATAGACAAGAAAACTAGATAAACACAGAGGTTTAGAAAACTACCTAAAGCTATAGAAGATAGAAAAACAAGACACCAACATTTACACACATCTTCCTAACCAGATTAACTTTTTTGATAAGTATTCTAACATAAGTCTAGCTAGAACTAAAACTTGTGTTAATCCTTAAAATTTTATCTGTGTATTATTCATTAGGGATCTGTTGATATTAATGTTTTGTTCCTTCATTAAAGAGGTGATTTATTGAAATCTTTGGATGGGAGGTGTGCGGTTAGAAAGTCTAATGGTTCAGAGACTAGAACATCCATCTTCCTGTCACCTTTGTCTATGTAATGATTTTTGTCACAAGCTCAGACCTGTAGAAACATGGCCAGATAAAAACTTCCAATGATAGATACAATTACTGCTATTAGTGTGTGGGTTTCTTTTGCTTTTGCTGTTCCATAAACGTATACTGAAGTAGTACTAGAGAAATGGCATCAATAAACTTGGCCTGGGAACTTGCACAGAGATAACCCAGTCCTACTGAGTGAACTCAATTGGAAGTGTCCATGATAAAGAAGATTTGAGCCATTGCTTCTTATTCTCAAAGTGCATCCCTGTTCCCGACTATGCATGGATTGAGGGGACTTCAGCACAAAGATACAGAAAAGAGACACTGACATAAACTACTTTAATAAGCTGTACTGAGAAATTTGCCAACTGGACATTCAGCAGCTCAACTCTAGGAGGTGCTCAGTGTCCTAGCAGAGACAGAGTGGAAAAAACTTTCATTAACAAGAGATCCAGGAAAAGAGTTGACAGATGTGAACTATCTTGTCCCTAATAGGAATCACAAGCACCCTATTAAACACGTCAGAATAAGTCCTCATAAGGTGTTCATGTCTTCGAGAGGCTGTTCTGCCACTCTCCGTGTTGCAACCTTTCAGGATGGGTAGATTCTATGATTGAGGTGATTAAGGTAATCAGTCCGGCTGACTCAGACACTCAATCCAGCTGCTGCCAGTGGACCTGCTTCTAATCATCAGAAGAGTGTGCTTTGGGGGATAATTTCTCTGTATAAGTACTCTTGTGTTTTTGCAAGATAAAACTAAGTTGGACAAAGAACTGTGCCTCAAAGATTTCAGCTCTGTAAATTACACCTTCTGTAAGACAATTTCCTGACCAATAACCACTGTCACATGTTAGGATTTGAACTCTGGGGTCTTCTGTACTTTTACTGAAAAATTCCCTGTGTACAGTGAAACTTGGAATACAGCTTGAGATGGATTCATGGATAACATCACAAACTTCACCTTAAATTAGTCACAGTCACTTAAATTCTGTTTCTTTTACCAATGCCACTGATAGTAGAGGATTGACTGAGAACAGTCCCACTTTTGGGATCCATTTTTGTTGCTGGACACTGATATTTGCTAGTCATATTGAAAAAAAAGTTCCTATTGTTCAAAACTTTCACTCCAACAAATCTGATCTCTGTCAACCCAGCTAGCTCAATTTTATAGCTTTCATTTTTAAAAAAATGTTAGAGCACAAAATGTTCAGAGATGATTTGGTTCACATATCTCAGAGAATAGGACTTTGTCAGAGGATAGCCATGAGCCATATGTGGCTTTCTCAATTTAAATTTTTAAAGTATTAACTGTTTCTTTCCATAGACCAGCAGAAATACACAGTACAACTGTTCAAACCATCTTTATATACATAGATAAATCTCTTTCCCCCACTTCCTCTCCTGTTTTTCTCAACTCAGTAACCCTATTTGAATAAGTTCATTCCCTTTTACCAGTGTCTATTGTACCCTTCAGATTCCGTTTTTCTCATTCAGGTTCTCACACTAAGGAGACAATATGATGTTTGCACATGTGGTTCTGACTTATTTCACTTGAGAGTATGTTCTCTAGTTGTATCCACTTACCAACAAAAGACTCAAATTTATCCTGTTTTGTAGTTGAATAATACTCCATTGTGTAGAAATGCCACATCTTCCTTATGCATTCCTCAGTTGATGGACATATTTAAGCTATATATAAAATTGCATTTCTCAGGTTCAGGAGCTATATTTCAAGTGCTCAAGATGCACATGTGACTTGTGGCTACCATATTAGATAGTGCAGATGCAGAACATTTTCATCACCATGGGAGATTATATAGGATGGAGATAATGTGGACCAAATGAAGGTACTACTGGCATTACAGTTATACTTAGTGTATACTATGAGTATAGTTACTATGCAAAGACTTTAATAATTATATGTTCTTTTAATATGTAATATGCAGTATAGTTCAAAGCCACAGTTCCACAGATATTATTGCTTTGAATAAAAGCTAAGCTATACATTACAGTGAGTTGATTTAAGGAGAAATATACTACAAGGGTTACTAACATATGGTATGATAAAGTTGTGCAAGTGTTACCTGAGTGAGTAAAGGCTGGGAAACTAGGAGTTAGATTTTTTAAATAAGTAGAATTTGTAGAAAGCCACAAGTATTTTTATGGGACATTTATCTCCTACTAAATGAGACTATCAGAAAAAGTAGCTAAAACTTAGATAAAGAAGGGAGGGAGGGAGAGAAGAAAGGAATGGATGAGAGAAGGGAGGAAGATGGGCTTCAGAGGTGGGCAGAAGAATACATAGGGGAAAGTAAATTAAGTTAGGAGGGCTGCAACCATCTAAGAAGAAGGGGTCCACCAAGTCCTAGCAAGCATAACAAGGGAAGAGTGAAAGCCTTCTAGTCTGGGCAAAGTCAACAGCCTATGAAGTCCCCCCTCGCATTTCTTTACAGAGCTTGAGCATTCATGCATATAATGAATTTCCAATGTGCATCTATTTCCAAAACTCTCAAAACTTTAATCTTGCAGTGGAAATTTTGTTAGGGGAGATTTGGGTAGAAACGTAAGAACAGTCACAATAAAAGATGACTTAACCTTCTAGGTGAATTTTTGAGCTTACTGATCCTTGTGCTAATCTGATAAAACATTCTAATCTTGGGATTAGACAAGTCACATTCTGAGAAGCGACAGGTGATGATGGTGCTGCTCCAACGATCTTTTAAATGTGTGTAAGTGCTCATTCCTTGGGGTCAGCTTCATAGTCAGAGGAGCTGTGACTCACACATTGCATTTTACTACAGCAACCTGTCGTTTCCTGAAGAATATCCCATGCTTTTAGCCAGGCTCAGAAGAACTTCAGAGGCTCCCAAAAGTATACTGATCACGTATACAGAGTGGGCGGGGCTGCAAGAGTGAAAGTGGGAGGGGGGAGTGTGCTGAGGGAGAAACAGACCAAAAAAAAAAGTGCCACGAACACACATCATTTTTTTTATTTTAAAGAGAGTACAAATAATAAACACAAACATTAGAAAAGATTCTGAATTTCAAAAAGCAATCTGATATGAATTTAACAATAGTTATATTAGATATTGTTGTTTTCAAAGTGGTTGTTCAGGTTACAATAAACAAGCATGTAAAACTGACATAAAATTAAATTTAATTGTTCCTTTCAATAGACCATTAGAAGTCAGCAGTGCACTTACCCAAGCTATCCTGTATATACACATATCTTTTTCC
>PVKN010039353.1:0-10893 GCA_004027915.1 Capromys pilorides | reverse complement strand
GACTGAATTTACAGTGCCAGAACTGGGCTCAGCACAAGCCACTGGGAGAACTGGGCTCAGCACAAGCCACTGGGAGAACTGGGCTCAGCACAAGCCACTGGGAGAGCCAGGGGTGCTGCCCTCATGACCCTCCAATTTAGCCCCAGCCGCACAGGACTGGAGCTGGTGGCCGCTGGCGTCAGCAGCTACTGGGAAATCCCAGCTGAGTCTGCTTAGGGATAGAGTGCAGGGCCCTCCCTGAACCCAGGCTGTGTGCCTATTGTTTGATGAGGCTGAGGCAGAACCCAGGGATGTTTCCTGGACAGGGTCAGTATTTTACCTTATGTTTGTTTTGTTTTATTTATTTATTTTTTCTTATGACCAGCTCAGCCTGCCCTGGGGGTGGGGCTGGCGCAGCATGTGGTGCTAGGGATCAAACCATGGTCCCTGCGGTTGCCTAAGCTTTCCTAAGCAGGTGCTTTACACCAATGAACCATCTCGGTGGCCTCTTACCTTATTTTTAGATTTACATTCATTTCCCCAATAATACCCTCATTGACACTTTGTACAAAGACTGCAAGATTTTGTAGAAGAGAGATAATGGCTGTGCTGCCTTTACCTGTGTGAGAGCAATTTGGGGTAGAATGCCTTTGTTCCCACAAGAAAAACAAGAGGCCTTGGTTTTTCTTTTTCTTCCAGACTGTGCATGGTGCACTTTAGTAACAGCTGTGGCCAAGGCAGCCCTTTCTACAGATGTAGTGCTAATGTCTGCACAAACCCAAAGCTACATTGTTTGTCTTCGATCATTGGGAGTTTGAATTTTCATAGATATGTCAAAAGGTGGGATCTGAGAGAAAACACCTCTCTTGTCGAGAAAGGTCTGCTTGGTCCCTTATCACTCCTTTTCTATTAAATTGGGCGAGGCCGGAGGGTTCAAGCTCTACCTGCAGCACTGTTGCTCTGTCTTCCTTGTCTAGCTCAGATTTGGGACTTGATGGTAAAACAACTTTCCAAGCCAAATATTTTATTGTTATATACCCCCTTCTAATGAAATCCAAAAAGCAAAATGCTAGAATCAAACATACAACAAACACTTCCACATACCTATGCCCCAGAGTCTTAAGATTCTACTTGCCCCATTTTAAACTGCTAGTGATCCAAAATGCCTTTCTGTCTGAGGCTTCTTTGGAGCCTAGATATTTTCTGGCCCTAGAGGACAATGAACCCATACTTATGACCTGAGGCACCAGCGCCATGCACTCCAGTGCTGAGTACTGGCTCCACTAATGTGCTCCTCTATCCTTACTGTACACACTTTTGGAAGTGTTCTGGATGCCTACTCTGTCATTATGCGGAGCTAGGCATTGGGTGCCAAAGGTAGGGATCCATGGAGCTCTTGCTATACCCTGAGAAAGAACACTGGCAAAAATGAGGAAAAGATAAACAAGAGACAAAATGCTGGGTCAGGTGGAGCTCCCCTCTCTCTTGAGCAAAAGAGTATTTATACCCGAGAGAGGTTATTAAGTTCAGTCTCTCGGGAATCAGTTACCAAGATGCCACAGCACATTTTGAGGGGCTCTGCTGTCCTTAGGCTCGCTTCGTCTGGCACTTGCAATTACTTTCCAGCTTCAGCAGTTTCCAACAGGTATCACTGGGAGAGAAGGCAGCTGACTCTAGGGGCTCTTTGCAAAGCAATGCTGCCTGTTAGGACAGAATTAGACTGGGGATTTTGCTTCTTAAGGTTTTTGTGTTTGGGGCTTGCACATGCTAAGCATGCACTCTCCCCTTGGCGTTTACCTCTGCCACATGGCATGTTTAGGATGTGACTTTTGTTTACAGCTTCTGGTAGTACTTGCAGGGATGATCAAAACAAGTGGTGCCTGACCAGCCTTGCCCTCTGCAGAGGGACACAGCTGGCAACTTTATATGGCCCTTGTTGGGTGGAAAGTGGACAGCTGAAAGCCAAGGCTGAGGCTCTGTGCTTTATCTTTTTGATAAAGCAGGGCATGATTGCAAATTCATGACTCTGAAATGACATCCACAATGCACTATCCCTGGCCTCACTGAACGGGCACTGCAGGCCAGCATTCCACACAGGCAAGGGATGGGCCTGGGATCAGGAAGCTAGGGACCAGGGCCACTGTGACTGACGAGGAGCTTCCTGTCTGGCTCAAGGTGGGTCCTAGGGTTGTCAGGGCCTCATCTCTCTGTGTTCATCTCTACAAACCAACACCATGAGACCCTGAGAACACACTTGCCCAAACTCTCTTGTACCCATTCTTTGGGGGAAAGTGTCATAATACAACATCATCGTGTAAGGAGACTCAGCCAAGAAGTTATGTCACTTGCCCAAACTCACACAATGCATGGTGAAATGGAAACAGACGTCAAACTCACGGGTGAGCTGTCCTTCATGCTTTGAAGGGTATAGAATATGAAAATAGTGTTAATAGTTTCTTCTGTGCCATCAAATATGTAGCATCCTGACTGGAATAATTGTATGATTTTAAAAGGTTCTTATGAGACATGCAACCCTCCAGAAGTTCCTGTCACTGACTGCGGGATGGCACTGTGAACATAGGTTCATGGGTGAGGAGGGCTGGCCCTACGCCTGGTGATGAGGGAATCCAGTCACCAGGTGAGACTGTGTGCCTAGCACTTCACAGCTTATGTAACATCTGAGGCATCTTCTTCGGGAATCAGTGGCTCCCACTGTCTAGACTCTTATGGGTCTAGAAACCCTCACAGACCTTCTGCAAGATGAGGACAGTTTTCTTCGTAGGAGAAAATGTCATCTGCATCTTTTCCCACCATGCAGAGTAACCATGGCTAACTTGCTGGCCCCTGAGTATGAATCAAGGCAACAGTGCCATGCCTGTGGGAGGTCTGGTCCCTTCTTCCCAGAAGCTCCTGATTCTCTTATGGGTGTGCTTGGAGAAGCAGCAGAATGCTTGCATTCATTCAATCTTGACTCTTAGTAGTGACACGAGAGGTCCCCATGCACCCTGCATGCCCAGCATGACCATTCTCTGGACTTGTGTGACAAAGCTGTGAGCACATCCAGCTGCTTTCCCAAGGATCAGAGCTTGTACTGAACAAGCAACAAGCAGACTAAGGCTCCACGGAAAAATTAAATTTCTGGAAAACATGGATCCATCATCATAGCACTCAGAATTTGCTGAGACTGCTGGCAATACTTAACTATTATACATATGACAGTGTGGTTTCCCACATTATGTAACAAGGTGGACACACTGTGTGGGTCCCTGGATGCTGTGACAGCAAGTTATAGCTTGCTAGGACATCAGGGAGTCAGGGCCTTGTTCTGCTATCAGTGCACAAGGTTTAGAAATCAGAGGCACAGTAGAGACAAAGTGCAAGATCAAGCAGTGTGAAAGATCCCTGGTGACTTCAGTTTCTCCAGTAACAAATATTTAAGAAACCTGAACTATGAAGAAACTTAACTATTAAGATGAAATTATCTGAAAAGGCTGTTAAAATATTTCTCCATTTCCAACTTCTGCTAACGTGAGACCGGGTTTTCTTCATCTGCTTTCAACTAAGACGAGCGCTCCTCCCAGCAACGGAGGCAGACACTGATAGGGTGCGTGGCTGCCTTCATTACTCTGAATAGGAAAGAAGGTTGCGATCCTGTATGCTGATCCCATTTTTCTAACTATTCATCTGGAAAATAAATTTATAGAAGCATGTAATTTATGTGCATTTCTCATAGTTTTCTTTTTAACCATTATTTTAATTTTTGAGACAGGGTCTTGCTATGTAGCCCAGGCTGGTCTTTTCCTTTGGGTGATCCTGTTTTTCCTCATTATAGCGCTGTGACACCGTGCCCAGAGTTAACCATTATTTTAAAGTAATTACCATACATATTTATATCTCAGCATTAAATGTCATAAACCATATGATGAAAAGCTATTGGGGGTCCTCAAAAAATTGAAGGGCAACCAGGTGCGGAGGTACTTGTGCGTAATCCCAGCACTCTGGGAGGCTGAGACAGGGGAACTACAAATTAAGGAGTCTGGATCTAAGCATATTAGCAAGCCCGTCTCAAAATTTAAAAAGGGCTGGGGATGTAGTGAAAGTCTTGGGTTTAATTCCAATAAAATAATAATAATAAAAAAAGCTCTCTGGGTTTATAGCTCAGCAGCATAAGCACCTGTCTGTCAAGTGCAAGGTCCTCAGTCCAATCCCTGGTATATACCTGTACCCTCCCCAACATCCCAAAAAAGGACAAATCCTAACATTCAAAGGTTGAAGGAAGCAACCTATACTCACTCAACTACCAGCAAGTTTCAGCACAGGACCCCTGAAAACAGAAAGCGGAGCTTGCTGGCAAGGGAGCTTCACAAACACTGCTACTGTTGGAAAAAACAGCAATGGCAGCGCTGTTTTGGTATGGTATGGTGCCATCTTCAGAAAATCTCAAAGGATCAACAGACTAAGAAGAGCTTTGCAGTTTGCAGGTGTGGTGGGGGCTTTTCCCCAGGAGGTAGCTGGTGTTGGGCTGTGTCTAGCTCTCTGCTGCTCTAGACAGTGGGGAGGCACAGAGATGACTTTCTGATGAAAACAAGGAAGAGTTGGAAGAGGGCCTTCCTGAGGCTTTAGAGCTTGAAGACCCTGTCATGCCCATCTCTGCCAGCAGCGCTCCACAAGGCTGCAGAAGTGACAGATAGCAACATGCGGAGACATGGGAGTTGCCCAAGGTCTCATTTCACCATTAACTTTATTAAGCTTTTTTCTTTCTGAGAAAGGATCTCACTATGCAGTTCAGGCAGGCTTTGAACTCACTTTGTAGCCCACAATGGTCTTGAACTTGCAATGATCCTCCTGCTTCCATCTCTGGAGTGCTGGGATTATAGACAGGTGCCACCATGCCCAGCTTATTAACATTTTTAGATCAAGAAATCAGTTGTTTTGAGTTCTTGACATTCCCTTATCTTCTGTTAGTGAAATGGAGCTGCACAAAGGTGTAACATGGATGACAGCTGTCCCTGAAAGAAGGCCATTTGTCTCTATTTTGCCTCCCACGTAATACAGAATTCGCTAGGATACGTTACTCCCTGAAGCAACTCAAATGGGTCCAGTCAAGGTGCTGATGTGTAGCCTTTGCAGCAATGCAACAGGGTCATGGGTGCTCACCAGTAGCTCCCTACTACTAAGGCTGATGTAGGCCGAGAGATGCTACACTGTCTAGTAAGACTGAGCCTCTAGGAGTCTGACAGCTCAGGGCAGAGGGGCCAGACATCAAAGGTGAGGCAACAGACCAAAAACAATGTAATTTTTCAAACTGTGCTATGCAGAGTCCTCCAAATTTAGTAACTATTACAGGAATGTGGTATTTTTTCTGCATACCTCTCTGCATACTGCACAGGTGCCACTGTGCCTGCTACATAGCCCAGGGCACAGCACTTACATAGTTCCTTCTGTTCTCACAGTCACTCATCACAAGCTGCTCCCCTTTTCACAAGTAAAGCCCAACGGCCTTTGTTCCAGAAAGCCATTGTTCCTACTGGACCTAGCTCCCCACACTCCAGATGTGTCTGAGGTGGGTTGCACTGGAAGTGGTAGGTCTGAATTCACTTTTGAATTTCAATACCTTTTCCTTGGGATCACACACATAAACTCCTCTGGAACATGACGGGTCCAGACTGGATGGGCTCTCCAGAGTGCAGTTGTTATCTGTGCTCTCCCTGGACCCTTGCTGCTCCCACCTCAGCCTCCCCAGTTCTAGGATTATAGGTGTGAACTGTCATGCCCAGCTGGGATTTGTAATAAGCACAACAGCCTCGAATTTGAAACTCTGATGGCTAAGCTTAAAGTGAACTTAGAATTTTTAGGAAGAGGAAAAGTAAAGTCTCCTAAATAGCGTTGTCTACACCTTCCTTTTGCAGAAAGGCTCTCCATGGATTCTGCTTCCAAGGCTCAACTGCAAAGAGCAGCTGCTCATGGTGGCTGCTGGAAGGCCAGGTAGGGGTGGAGCACAGCACGTGTGCACACTCTGCTGTTCACTTCACAATACAATGGCACTAACACTGAGGGAAAAAGCTCCAAACCAGGCAGAATGTAGATCTGAGGGCCGCACTCTGAGTCCCTGGTTTCTCGCACAATGCCATCAGCCCTGGGATTCAGCGAACTGAGAAGTTCAATGTGCAGCATGGACCCAAGGGGAATCACAATCAACCCCTACACACACAGTATTTCTGTAATCTTCCGCAGCAATGACAGAAATATTTACCACTGGAGAAATACTATATAAACTACCAGAGGTTTTTTTTTTTCTTCTCTTAAGAACTGACTTTAAAACAACTTATTATTAATTACTTTTGGTAAATAGTAGGTGTTTATTTAAAATGAAAAAATACTTACGTACCTGGACTATTGCATTTAGTCATGTATTGTAATTGTGTTACTCTACCTTTCTGAATCAAAGACAGATATACACAGAACATTCAGATATCACAGATCGCACACTAGATAGGCATTTGTCAGGCCTTTTACATTATCACCAAAACATGTATCAGATTCTAAAATATAGTACAAAAGTCCACAGTCAATTCAGTCTTAGCCAGTATCTTCAGTTTACTTCTGTTGCTGTACAAACAATTGGCCATTACTAGGGCTTACAAGTTAATAACAGGACAAAAAATATACATCGCACTGACACAAAAAGTCAGCAGTGTTAATAGTCATGCAACAAGTAACCAAACTTGCTGAAATTAAAAATACTTTCTAGAAACAGTTTTAACAGCATAAATATTTTATACAGTTCATTTACCCAAACAAAATGTATTTAAATGATACAAAGCAAAAATAAGTTTCTACCAACTTTATACATAAGAAAGTGCAAAATAACTTATCTAGAATGTTTGCTATTACCCAGATGGATGGCTGCCACAGGCAACTGTTCTCTTCCTTGGAAGCATGACCTTACACTTGCACAGATACACACACATGTGAGTACATGAGCGAGTGCATGGTGATGGGTGAACGACAGACCCCAAGGCCAGGCAGGAGCCCTGTGAGGCCTCTCGCATGTGGGGTGCACGTGAGACTGTGGCGGTGAACAGACTTACACAGAACACAGAAAGAGATCAGCTCTGGGTATGAGTGTACCTGGGTGTGAATCTGTGATTTTTGTATCAGAAGCAAAAGGAAAAGAAACCAGACTGCATGAGGCGGTTGCCCACAGCACCAGCTGCCAGAGGAAATACTATATGCGAGGGTTTTGGTTTCCACCTTCTAGTTCTGGAGGTTATGTTGGGAAGTTTGAAAGTGGTCATCCCATGGAGCTTCTGATGCCATGCCAGAGCAACCTGTAAGTAACCACACACACACTCCTACATTTCAGTCCTTAACACCTCTGCTGTTGAGTACAGGGTAAACATGGTTCACGGACACAGGAGGACGCCTTTCAAAAAGTGTAGAATAACACTGCTACAACGCATCCAGAGGCCGATAGGGCAGGCTGCCCCTGGGAGTGGGCAGTCTCTGTGGCTGGTGACTGGCAGCATCAGTTGGGACGGCGGGAGGGCTAGGACAGGGCAGAAAGGAAAACGACACAACTCTTCTTTGAGTGACAGTTTCAATGCCAATTTTCCTTTTATTAACAAGTATGCTTGAACTTTCAGAAATAGAAGTGTTTTCATCAGTTCTGATATGTACTCATAAATAGACTGTAGGCTCAAAACTAGGTAAATAAAGATTTGAATTTAGTAAGCATAAGGCACTAAAGCAGCCTTTCTATTTTCTCTTGGACACCTAGTTATCAGGAAGAATGAATTGGCTCTTAAGCTGGTTTTAGCCCATCAGGTACAAGATCACTACTGTACCAAATGTCTATTTTTGAACGCATGTGCATATATGTGCATTTCAGTGCATAAGAGTACCTGTCATCAGGGCCTAACGATGAAAATAGGGAAAGCCAAAGCCACTGTCCCCCACACCCCATAAGGGACTGAGTGCCTGCCCTTCCTTCCTTCCTTGGGCCATTAATGATCTATGCTTTTCAAATCACCAGGACTTTTAGGATTGTTTATAATATTATCATTAAGCATCTGAAAATGTTAAAATCTAGATTAATTGTTTTATTTGATTTTATATATATATTTATATTTATGTACATAACACACATTTTTAAAAATCCCACCACCAAAGCCTTTTCTGTAAACTAATTTCTTATCCCCCTACGAGCTTCAATCCCCTTGGATTTGTGTGTTTTGTATCCAACTAGAACAAATTAAATAACTAAATATTAAAATACTGTAATTATATTCATAGCAAAAAACAAAAAAATAGACATTGATACAGTATAAATCTCACTGTTTTTTCAGGTAGATGGCATTAAATGGTAAAGGTTAATTTTAAGCAGTTCTGACATGATCCAGTTTTACAACAAGGTTTACAGGTTAATTCTGTACACTTTTTTTTTTTTTAACCCTTTTTGAAAATAAACTATAGTAGAACATTGGTATCACCAAAGACACATACTTACTATGTTCTATGCAAGAGAAGCTAGTTTGGGGTGACATGCAAATATATTTCCATTACAGAGGCGGGGCTGCCTCCCACTGGTCACATGACCTCCTCTGCCACACCAGGAATGTCTGCTCCACACACAGGGCAGTCGCACATGTGTCTCTGTACTAGGAACAACATTGAAGTGGTATGCACAGCCAGGCGCAAGGTGCCCTGCTATTTCCAGGCTGCTTCTGGCAAGTCTTCAATTCTCCCCACTGTTTCCTAAAGAAGGTCCACGTTATTTTGGTTACTAGCCTAGTGTGAATGGGAACACCATGAGCAACTTAAAAGAAAAGACATCAGGCACATGGGCTGGGGTTGAAAAGAAAAGAAAGACCACAGATAATGTTCTTGAGGATTTAAAAAAACATATTTATAATTAGTTGGTGAGAGATGTTAGACATACCATAAAGAGTCACTGAGTTAGTGGTTCAGTTTGAAGTCTCAGGTTACAGGCAGTTAGGTCCTTATTTAGAAAAAAAAGGCCTTTATACTATTTACAATATACACAGTTACTTGCAAAGGAGTCAGATTTACAACCATTTTCTAAAAGCCTTTTGTTGTTGTTGTTGTTTTGTAGGTTTTCCAAATAAGGATGGAGGGTTCTATAAAAATGAGATGCAGGAAAAGACAGTTATCAAGTGAGGGCTTGTTCTTGGAGCCAGCTACTGTTAACAGGGAGAATCGAACAACCAAATCGCTGCTACAAAGAACCATCTTGCCTCCTCGAGCTGTTCGCCAGAGCGTCCACCCCGTCACTCCACTCTACACCAGTTTCTCCAGTGATCCCTTTGAGTTCAACGATTCCAACATATGGTGTGAAGAGATGTGTAAACGGAGACTGTTTTCCATGCCTTCCATGCTGGGCCAGGGAATCAGGAAGGGGTCTACAGACCTGGTCTCTGGCCAGCTGGTTCAAGCCTCAGCAGTTTCGAGGCCCATCCTCGGAGCCCCTCTCGTGCTGTAGGTTATAGTAACAGTTCTGGCAAACTCGCACTGGAGAAGAGATTTTCAAGCGTTTGATTTCAGACTGAAATCGGCTGCACCTAGAAAGGAAACAGCAGTCAGAGTTCCTCTCCATGATTTAAGTGTCAATTAGGAAGCTTGCAAAGTGATGCCAAAGATGAACCAAGGCCAGGAGGCTAAAGGCCATGCTGCTATGTGTTTGTGGGGAGGACCAGGACCCAATGGGATGCTGCACCATTGGTTTCAGCCAAGACACAGAAGTAATGAACCAGCAAAGCTATTTCTTTTACTGAAGAGAACCTGAAAATCAGATTCCAGATCTCCCTGCAAAGAAAGCACCAGCTGTGACAGCTCTGTGCGACAGTCTACCTGGTTCCTGCTGCCTACACAGGCAGAGGCCGCCAGCGTCCTCCCTGCAAGCTGAACTGTCTTCCCATGGAAAACAGGAGACTATCCACTATGTTTATTTGGGTCACTTATTTACATGTTTTTATGACACTTGCTTCTTATTAATGCACATTACTATGTTCCCAGGATTCACGGTGATGTGTGCAAACACACAAACACAGACAGCACACACAGACCACATTCACAGGCATCGTTCCTGCAGGCACCCTGTCAGCCCCCAGGTATCTCTTCCACTTTCAGCTCAACTTTTTTGTTTGTGGTTAAGTTTTTACCAAGAAAATCCACATGGTTCTTGTCTGTGTCTGGTTTATTTTGATTAACCTGAGGACTTCTGGTTCACTCATTCTTTGGCAAATGACAAACTTTATTCTTTCTTTATGGCCAGATTTACTCTGTTGAGCTTATAGAAGGTATGTTCTCTGTTCATTCACATGTTGGGGGTGCCTAGGCTGTGCGCAGCTTAAGGGGTGCGAGTTGCAAAACAGCATACATGCTGGCCACGCCAGCGTCTTTCCTGTCCTGACTTATCTGTTCCTGTTTAGCAGTTCCAGACTGTATGTAAGGGGCTCTGCTTTCAAATTTGAGGAGCTGCCACTCCAGTTTCCATAGTGGCGGTGTTCACTTTCATGCTAACAATGTATACGAACTCCTTTTCCTCCATGTACTCATGATTAATTAGCTTTTTTGATGCTAGGCATTTTAACTGGGGTACAATGGTATCGCATCTTAATTTCAGTTGGAATTTTCCTGAGGACTAATGATACCAAGTTTGCGCCCCACCTCTGTATCCTGCTATTTGTCCATCAGTGGTCCTTTGTGCTCCTAAATGCATTTTTGGATTGTTTGTTCTAGTTCTGTGAGGAATGTTACTGTTATCTTGATGAGGATTACACTGTAAGTTGCTTTTGGTAGGATGGACATTTTCATAGTATTAATCCTTCTAACTCATCTACATGGAAGGGCATTCCACCTTTTACTATCTTCTTCAGTTTATGTCCTCAGTGT
>PVKN010039352.1:0-10893 GCA_004027915.1 Capromys pilorides | reverse complement strand
AGACTACATCTATCCTTAGCTGATTTTATAAATGATGTCTTTTAAAGTAAAAAGACAATTACAACCAGTAAAACTGCCTGTTCCCACTGGAACCCAAGCAGTCAGACCCCTGCTGGCCTAATAGCCAGATAGGAGATGATAAATAAAACTGATAAAACATACTTCCCTAGATCCTAACTTAATAGAGGGACAGATTATGCTACAGATAAGTTCATTTCTTAGTCATCTCCAGAGATTAAAAAAAGAGTTATAAAAGATAAACTTTAGTTTAGATAACTTGATACTTTATAAGACATAAAGGAAATAATTCTCCTATAATAGAAATTGGAAAAAAAACAGGAAGAGAAAACAAAAGAGATAAAAAAAAAAATGGCCATTATTGTAGCCTCAAATAGATCCTATGTCTGATTCTCTGGATTCCAAGAAGAGCTCAACAATAATGAAGTTGATCTGCTACTGCTGCCAGAAGACAGGCCAGCATAAGAGGGACTGCCTTATGGGGCTCATAAGCCATGCCCTGACTGCAAATGCCAGCTGTTGGAAGTGTGACTGCACTCTGAAGTGGAGGTCCCAGAGCTCAGACTCAGCTTCCTAGATGATCCAGTAGGACTGAAGGGCACTAGGCCTGCCTCTTCCCTCTGGCCAAATATTATCTTTACCTGCCATTTCCATGGAGAAGCCCTGAGTAATCATGACTAAAGGAAAACCCAGCCTATTGCTGGACATTGGCACAGGTCTCTTTGTTCTTCTCCAACCCTGACCTTCCTTCCAATCATACCTCAAAAGAAACAGACTTTAAAAGACATCTTGCTTTAGCTATAACTAAGATATTACACTGTATTCCAGCTGCTAACTAATCAAAATTATGCTGAGACTAGTTTTTTTTAAGACTAGTTTTTACAAATGTAATATATATTGTTCATGTATAAGTGTTAAAGGTATTTCATGGGTTAAAACAGATTTCCAAGTGCAGAGAATATCCTGTCAGCGTAAATAAGTTCTAAAGACTGATTACACAATGTCCAATAGCTTTGGGTTTATAGACAGAGCCAGGCCTTGTATTTGTGACATAAAACATAGAGCCACAGTGTTAAGAAGACAAATCTTTTAAAAGTGCCCCTTGCTTACCATGGGAACCATATTTAAAACTGAATGAGACATTGATTTAATGTGACTCAATGCTGTGTGTTGATAAATATATTAAGTTAGCCTGGTTGATTTCAGATGTGGCCCAAATATTTTATGCTGATAGTAAATACAGGTGTGACCCTTCAGATTTTATTTCTCAAAAGTAACCTTGCCTACTGTTTTATAATATATTTTATGTTCTAATTGATAAAAATTATTAGGCATCTTTAAAAAGTTATGATTTCAATTGTTATTTAATTGTTTTTTGATTAAAAGGTACATGTATTTCCCCACACAAATAAGCTTTGAGTTCAAAACATATGACAATAAAAGACAAGTGACCTCAACAACTTGAGAGAGAAAAATGCACTTCACTGTGGGCCACACCTCACAAAAACCAGTGGGGTCACTAGACATATTGCCTGTCCTCCCACCCTAAGTTCTAGAAATCCACATACTCAGACTCTGTTGTTAACTAATGCTCTTTGCTATTTGGTGATCCCATCTAAACATACGCTGTGATACTTAATGTTGTGAAAACCTATTCTTTAGCTAAATAATAAGACAACATGTAAAATAACTGGGATATAATATAACAAAAATTGGTTTTAGGGATGTGTCAAAAATTCCATATCTCCTAGTCCATTACATAAATATGAGCCAGTCATTTGACTTATCCCCATAAGATCAGTGGGGAATGTTATGTCCTAACCAAAGCCTCCCCATCTTGTTCTGTATGCGCCATCATTTTATGCCTAGTTTAAACTGAAACTTTGTACTTATCCACCACCTTACTGCCCCAGATGGTCTCTGTAACCTGTATCTGATTTCTCCCAGGAGTGGATTCCCCTTGCCTCTCCCATGCCCAGAGCCCTGCAGCCCATATCTGGCCTTCCCAAAGCTGTATGCCCACCACCCACCCCTTTTGCAGTTTACAGGCTTAAAAGCCAACTGTTCTCTTGCCGTGGCGCGCACCCTGTCATATCTTGCTAGATGCACACCACTGGGCACCAGCTTAAATAAAGCGCCATTTTCCTTTTTGGACTTGCCTTGTTTTTGAGTTACAACAAGTAACACCCAAACATAACCACAATAGTTACCAGAGCTGCACTCAAACTCTTGAATGTACTTCTTCTGTCTTCAAAAATGTAGGAATTACAGTGGTGCATACATACCTGGCTTATTTTTTTGTATGTATAATGGAGTACAGTGTGATGCTTCAATACACATATAAAATGCATAATGACCAAATCAGGATAATTAACATTCTCTCCTCCTTATCATTTCTTTGCATTTAGAGACTTTAGGTTCCTCTTTTAGTTCTTCATAAATTCTTTTTTTAAATGTGGCTTTAATGCATCAGCAAGTATCTACCAGTATCATTTATAGTACAGAGTCTAAAAGAGTTGTGGTGTGTGTAGCAGGCCATCTCCCAGCCTCCCTCTCGTGCTATAGCTGGTGTCCTGCTGTCTGGTTCCTGTCTACAGCAACGCCTCCAACCTTCTCTGTTTATAGGATTCTACCCAACTCTTACCCCCAGCCCAAATACCCTCCCCTCTCCTCACAACCTCAGGCTGAAAGCTATGTCTTGGCCTTCAGTCATTTCCCTTTTTACAAACTTTTGCAGTGAGATGGATCACACTAATTTGAAATTATTTTTATCAGTATTCTATGCTGACCCACAATCTCCACCATGAAGTGAGGTGTACAAAGTCAAGAGTTACCTTTTCTTCATCTTCATGACTCCTGTACTGAGCATGAAAGTAAAGAACATCATAAGAGTTGAGTGAGGGACTGGGGAGATAGCTCCGTGGCACAAGTGCCTGCCTGGCAAGTGCAAGGTCGTGCGTTTGAACCCCAGTCTCACAAAAAAAAAAAAGAATTGAGTGAACTTGATTATAATAATATTCTTGGTCCATTTCATTGTCTCTTATCTCAATACTTTAGAGTATAATTTCTAAAATAAAAAATAGGGCCAGAGAGATAGCTCAGTGGCATAAGCGCCTGCCTCGCAAATGCAAAATTCAATCCACAGTACTACCAAAATAAATAAGTAAATAAATAGTATTTTAGCCTTCAGAATGTGCAAAGCCAGTCAGTCTAGCACTGTTTATTAAAGAGGCTATGTTTATTCCATGAACATGTGTGCCTCCTTTGCCAGAGATAAGGTGGCTGAGCATATTCGCAGTTGTGTCTGCATTTTCTAACATGTACCATTGATTCTCAGATATGTGCTTTGTCTTGTTTTGTTTTGTTTTGTTTTGTTTTCTTGCCAGTACCATGCTGATTTTATTACAGTGACTTTGTAGTATAATTTCAAGTCAGGGATTGTAATGCCTCTTGCCTTTCCATTATTGCCCATCATAGCTTCTAATATTCTAGATCTCTTCTGGTTCCAGACGAATTTTGGAAGCATTTTCTTTATTTTAACGAGAATTGTACTGAATCTGTAAAACAATTTTGAAAGTATAGCCATTTTGACAATGTTGGTTCTTCATATCCAGGAGCAAGGAATGTCTTTCGATTTTCTGAAATTCTTGACCTTTTTTCTCAGAATATTGTAATTTTCACTGTATAAATCATTTATTTCCATTTATATCTGATAATCTAAACAACTAATTTGAAGATAAAATTATGCAACACAACAACTATTCTTGAATTCTTATCATTTTGTTTAAATTCCGTGTTGCTTCCATTTTTGCCATTATGTATTATCTATAAAAATAATAAATAAATAGTCATAAGATATGCTTTTGTGAATTCATCCTAAGTAGCTCTATAACCTTAGCTAAGCCGCTTAACTTTTCTAATATCCAAATCTCCTGCATATTAGAAGACAAAGATGAAATCTATCTGATTTTCTTTACTTATTTCATGGGAGGGAGTGATGAGCAATCATAAAAATATCAGCCAGCATAACTAGTATGTCCTCACATCTCCAAAAAGCATCAGCTTACAAAGCACTTTCATGAACAATATCTTATGCTGGCAAAAATGAGAGCCACCTAACATGATGCCATGCAAAGCTCTGCATAAACTGTGAAGAATGAACGTGAAATAGTCTGGCTTTTAGTTTTTGTTATAACAACCTGGCAGAGTTCAAAAGATCACAACCTCTCTTAGCAGTTAGGAACTCTGTTTAGGGGGCTCATAATGCACTCTAGAGCAGCCGGTAATTTTATTTTCATGATAATGATCCGCTTTCTGACTTCCTCTACTTCAATTTTTTTATGGGGAAATAAAACAACATCTTACAAGTGCATGGAACTAAAATTAAAAAAAAAAAAAAAAGAAAAACACTTCCACGTGCATTATCTCTTTTAATCTTCAGGACTGCCCTCACTTAGCAAGTCGGAAATCTGTTCTTCAGAACTAAAAATGACTTGCCTTAGACCTTCCAGCAGAATGAGAGGGAATCAGCCTTCTGGCTGTGGTCTCAGAGGACAGGTTCCCAATCTCCCATTTGTGCTAAGAGCCCACAGCATTAGAACACTAGAGATGAACTATTCTGGCATCTTTAGAGATTAAAAAACTGAGATCAAGAGATAACAAATTGGCCACTTAAAATCATGCAATTAAGAAAGGAAGGAATCCAGACAGGACCTGAACTTACTCCCCCATGGTTACTAGGTAGTTGGAGTTTCATCTCTTGTGATATTTGGCCCACCTTGTAAGAATCCTCTTATGTTGAAAACGACTGGCCTTTACACCGACCAGATACTGTGGGAATTCCAAGGTTGACTTCCAAGATGAGGCTGCAAGAGACATGAGACACTGTCTTGTTCTGTGGAACCTCACGTTCTGAGAGAAGCAGGCCACCAAGCTGTGATGACACCGAAGTGAGCTCTGTGTAGGTCCACAGAGTAGGAAGTAGTGACATCCTGCTGACTTCCCAGGTGAGAAAATGAGCCTTTTGAAAATGGGATTTTCCATCCCAGTCTAAACCTTGGGGTAGCTGCCTGGGCTGTCACCTCCTAGGAGACCTGAGCCACTCAGCTGACTCACTACTGAATTCCTGACACACAGCAATCATGTGTCAAAATAAATGTTTATTGCTGTTTAAGTCACTTAGCATGAGGAAATCTATTATGCAGCAATAAATAACTAACACACTTTTCATTCTGGCCAGTAGGTGCTCCAAGGTGAAGCCTAATTCTCCTTTCTCCTGCATTTCAGACCCATTTTCTTAAAATACAGTCATATATCCACTTTTAAGTAGTTCTGTAAGTTCAGGCTCAAGGGACATGAATCAAAAGAGAGAGGTTATTTTAATTATCTGATTTTCTTCAGCTTTCTCCCAGTTTCCCCAGAAGTTTTATCTCTTGTCTCCAAGCAATTCCCTCACAGTGTACTCATGAGGTGTCAATATACTAACACCTGAGATAAGGTAGGTGGTATCTATTTGATCTGTCCTCTGAGGGTCACCTAGTAAGGTCTGAGATGCATCTGGGTGAAAAATTGGAACCAGAAATGATGAGCTCATGGTGCTTACATATATCTTCAGTATTTAATCCAGGTTTCATGTCTCTCTCTTCTTTAAGTCCTTCTGCTATCCTCCTTTTATAATTTAGCATCCTTATTAACGAGAAGGCAAAGCCACATATAGTTAGTTGGTTGCTAACTATAAACATTTTCATCCTTTTAAACAATATTTATAAAGCAAAAACACTTATTTTTCCAAAAAATGAACCTGAAAGACTGGCCCATTTATATAAAATCCTTTAGAAAATAAAATATGGATGAAAGCCTAAACTTAGGCCACTGCTCTGGGAAAAAGAAATAATTCTTATCAAAAAAAAAAAAAAAAGACCAAGGTGCTGCTTTGTCAAGGGATTTCTCCCCTCCTGGCTGCATCAAGTCCTCTGCAGTGTGGCTGAGGGCACAGCAGGGCCAGCAATACCCACCAGAGGATGCTTCATGACATTCAGGTAAACAGAAATTCCTGCTCTGAAGGTAGTCTCAAGGGAGAGCCAGGTGTCTGGGAAGCGGTCTCCCCTATCCCACCTACAGTGGATTAACATAGACTCCACAGCAAGGGAGACTGAAAATCTCAATATAGCAGGAGCAGAGAAAGTAAACAGAAAGAATGGACAATATTTTTGACAAAAAGGATAACACTCAATATTGGCAGGGGATTCATTGCATGTAACCTTCATGGAATGGAGCCTATCACATCCTTTAAGTCTCTAAATTACCTAATACAATATAAACGTGCTACTAAAGAGTTGTTGCACTGTACTGTTTAGGGAACAAAGACAAGAAAAATAAGGTTATACATGCTTGAGACACACACTGTTTTCTCTGAATGGGTTGAACCTGAGGAAGACTCAGCACTGTGGTGAGAGGAGGCCACCCGTGTCACACACCCATTCCATCGTAATTAGGAGCATGTGCTTTGATTGAAGCCTGAAGGCAACTCCCTTTTCTGTTTGTATGATAGCGAGCTACGTGATCTCTCTGAGATTTAATGTCCCTTGTAGGATAGGACAGACATCAGAGTAACCAAGAATTGGAATACAATTACTGAGTATTTTTCAGTATCATAATGAGGAAGAAATGGATCATCCTAAATTGTTTTCCAGACTTTCGGGATTATACAAGTCACTGAAGGAATCTGATGAACTACAGATGCTGGGCCCCTAACTGGAATGTGTCATGACATTCTGCATTTCTGAGAAGCTTTCCAGAATAATTATGCTGCTGCTTCAAGGACTACAATTTGAGTAGTGAAGATAGAAAAGACTCAAAACCATTAGTGGGTATTAATGATGTTGGTATGCTAACATGACCTCCATAGCAAGAGTTGATACGAGGCATGGCCTGTATATAATATGGGGACTAACTGTCTCCTGTCCCTCATCCTTATGTCACCTTGTAAAACAGGCAGAATTCAGCCAGGCAAGATGGCACACACCTGTAATGCCAGCCCTTGGGAGGCTGAGGCAGGAGGATCAGTGTGAGTTAGAAACCAGCCTGGACTACAAAAGTGAGCTCAAGGCCAGGCTGAACTGCATAGTTGCATAGTGAGACCCTGTCTCAAAAAGACCAAATATATATATATATATATATATATATATATATATATATATATATATATGTACAGAGCCAGACACCACCTTCTCTATCTTTGCTCCAGTTGTCCACAAGCCCAATGACTTCCTATGAGACATTTCAACCCCAACATCTCAAAAGCTCCAGTTAGCAATTCCAGCAGAGGCGTTACAGATTCACAGTAACTTGGCCGCATTATTTCATGCTGAGGACCTGCTGGTTGCCCAGAAAACTTCTATCGGCAAAGACAGATTCAATCAAAATTGAAAACTGAAGCTTAATGCAGCCTGAGGATGAAACCCGTTAAACATAAAATGGGAAATTAACCCCCTGGGACACATGCCAAGGAAATACAGAGGCCTGTGGTCCAGATTCATTAGAATTAATTAAGTACTGTTAGCCCCAGGAATCCTGGAAAGGAATTGCACTCCAAGATGAGTGGGCACAGAGACCTGGACACACACAGGGCTGGACTCTCTCAGTGGAGGGCTAGGCCTCAGTGAGCATATATTTGTCTTTGTAGAGAATAGAGTGAAATTTGGAATGAGCCTGATTATTGTATACTTACAGCACTTTTGAACAAGTGTGCTTCGCCTTTTGACATTAGTTTATTTTAAATATATCAGCAGTTGTGATGCAAGGAAGCTGAAAACGCTGAGAGGGCGAGTGATCCTCACATTCAAAAACCTTGATGTCTGATGCTTTAGAAATTTTAAACACCAGAGATGGAAGTTGGTTCAGATACACTGGCAACTTCTTGAGAAGGTTTGAAGCAAAACGATGTGTGCGCAATTAGAACTAGTACAAATTTGCACAAAGAATGACTAATGAAAGCTACTATTCCATCCCAGGCACTGCGTGGAGCCCTCTGAATGCATGATCACAGTTACCTCTCAAAAACTCTTATAGAGGATAGATCTCTTTCACTAAGAACCAGAGTGATGTTTCTTATCTATGTTTCCACTGTCAACCAAACTACAAACAAATCTACTTCCTATCAACTGAGTGAGTTATTAGGAACAAGAGATCCATCACCAACCATAGCACAGAATTTGGGAGCAACTAGAAGAAAAAGAAGAGTCAGTTGTATTGTTATTGTCTGAGATGTGAGCCTAGCAGTTGTTTGAGCTACAGGAAATAATCAACAGAACATATGTGAGCTTTATTTATAGGCAATATATTGTAGATTCAGGTTTTTGGAGGTGGGGAGGTAATGCTGGGGAGGGAACCCAGGGCCTCATCCATTGCCAGGCAAGTGCCCATTGCTAGACAAGCACCTGTTGCCAGGAAGGTAGCTAATGAACTAGATCCTCAATCCCAGAGCTAGCTTTGAACGTTGGTGTAGTTTCTTAATAATGTTCTCTTCCTTGCTCCAATCATACCCAGGCCCACTTGGGGGAGATGGTCCTGACCTGAGGGCATTCTCACAAGGGCTCATCAGCAAACTTCAGTTTGTACCGAGATCACAACCGTACCCTAGGAACCTGGAAAAAGCAACTAAAACCAACCTATAAAACAAAAACTTCACAGTTTCCAGAATTCTTCTAGCTATTTTTCAAGACGTAGTCACAGCACCATGTGGTTTAACATAAAATGGCTTGAGAGACTGAGAGCCAAAATCCTCTAGTGGGTGGGACCTGAGAAAAGGGAATCAAGCCTGGACCTAACTAGAGGTCAGAGTGCAGCCCACAGCTTCAAGACAGAGGAAAATCATACACAAGTTCACCTGCATCTACACACCAGGTGCTGATGGCTCCACCAAAACTTCCAGTTGCAATCAATCTTAACCCTGAGCTGCTCAAAGTCCTTCTCAGGAAGACATAAGCATGCTCTGTCTCTTTGTCTGTTGGTTTTCAATACAACTATCATTTTGCGAAGCCTGGTGCTATAGTAACAGCTTCTCTGCCCATCTGACAACATCTTTGATATTTATTATGGTTAAGCTTGACCATATCAACTCAATTATCTTGACAGTCACCCAGTGCATCAGTGGAGTGTACCTCTGCACTTCTGGAGGTGCTCTGGGTGACTCACAGAGACATGACCTTGGAGGCCACATTAAGAGACCTCGACGTGCCTCTGTGCTGCTGCTCCCCTTCTTTACCACTGTGAGCAAAGCAGTTTTGCTCCACCAGGCCCTTTCGCCATAACGTTTCTGTCTTGAAGCCAGCTGACCATAGACTGAAAGTCCTGAGACCATGAACTAAATTGCACCTTTCCTCCTATAAGATGTGGTTGTTGGCCCTGCTCTAAACTAAAAACAAAATGGATCAAAGACCTCAATGTTAAAATAGAAACATTAAAATCTTTTGGAAGATAAAATAGGTTTAAAAAAAAACTCTTCAAGATATAAGCCAGGACTTTTTGAGAAGAATTATAATTGCACAAGAAATTACATCAAATATCAATAAAAGAGACCTAATTAAATTAAAAAGCTTCTGTACCACAAAGAAAAGAGCAAACATAGTGAAGAGACAACCTACAGAGAGGAGAAAAATTGTGCCAAATATTCTGCAGACATAGAACTCATATTTAGAATATATAAAGAACTCAAAAAATTAGACCTTTAAAATAAAAGCCACAATCAAAAGTAGGCCACTGAAATGCATAGATATTTCTCAGAAAAAGTAGAAATGGTCACTAAACATACGAAAAACTGTTTAACACCTCTGACCATTAGAAATCGTGAGTTAAAATAATTAATAAACGACAGTCTGGACCAGGCAGATAGCTCAGCAAACTAAAGCACCTGCTTTGGCTGAGTACAACTGCTGGGATTTGATCGCTAGCATGCCATGCTGGCCCCATCCCTGGGGCATGCTGAGACAGTAATTGAGATTGGGCATGGTGGCACGCATCTATAATCCCAGTGCCTGGGAGGCTGAAAACAGGAGAATCACTATGAGTCCGAGCTACATAGTGAGACCCTGTACACTCTGTACACCCTGTCCTAAATTATATATATATATATATATATATATATATATATATATATATATATAATATGAGTCCATCTTATTTCAGAAAAAAAAATGACTATCATCAAGAAATCAAATAATAACAAATGCTAGAGAGACTATAAGGAAAAAGGAACTCTTCTACATTCATGGGGAGGAATAAAAACCAGCACAACCACCATAAAAATTCAGAATCCTCAATAAACTAAAGCTAAGAATTCCACTTGACCCCGCTATTCCCCTTCTAGGTATCTTCCCAAAAAAGTTAAAGACAGCACCATATTACAGCGATGTACGTGTACTCGTGTTTATAGCAGCACAATTCCTAATGGCTGAATTTTGGAAGAGGTCTACATGTCCATCAGCAGATGAATGGATAAAGAATATGTGATATTTTCACACACACACACACACACACACACACACACTGCCATGGAAAGGATAAATTTGAGTCCCTGAGATCAATGTTAAGTGAAATAAACCAGACATACAAGCTTAAATATTGTGTGACTTCTCTCACATGAAAAACCCAAAATAGCCCTTTTGGCTCTCTCAGCAGCACCATGGCGGTAGGCAAGAACAAGTGCCTTATGAAAGGCAGCAAAAAAGGAGCCAAGAAGAAAGTGGTTGACCCATTTCCTAAAAAATACTGGTATAGTGTGAAGATGCCAGCTATATTCAACATAAGAAATATTGGAAAAACACTCGTCACCAGAGAAGAGAAGAGAAGGGAAGGGAAGGGAAGGGAAGGGAAGGG
>PVKN010039351.1:0-10905 GCA_004027915.1 Capromys pilorides | reverse complement strand
GCTCCCATCATTTTCCTTTCCCCATCATTCCCCTTTCTCCTTCTGTGCTGGGAATCACAAGAACAATTTCTGAATTTTACAGTTAAAGGTAAAAGACAGGTCAGCTGATACAGGGCAGAGGTTGAGGGCTTGCATGGCGGGACTCAGGGGACCACAGTAGCAAAGTGTTTCCAGCCAGAGGAAGCTGTTGTCTAAATTGGTAACGGATTTACAAGAATTTTTTTTTTTTCTTTTTTTGGTGCCCAGGACTGAACCCAGGGCTTCCAGCTTGCTAGGCAAGCATTCTGCCACTGAGCCCCTTGATAATGGGTTTAACTCAGGTAGCAGAAAGTTTTATTTGGAGTCATTTCTTAAACTCTACCAGTTAGTCATAGATATAGATAACTGCATTTCTGGTTTAATCAGAGACTTAGGTATCAGTTTGTGTTGCAGAAAATGTCCATTCAGCTTTCAGTCCTGTTTTTTCCTTTCTTACTCCTTTGGTAGTAGCAGTGCTTCCCTGAATTGATGACTTATTGTGTTGTTGGTGTCACTTGCCTTGTCTCTTCTTCCCCAAATGGGTTGTCAGCTATTAAGAGTCTGGGTTCTGTCCTGTCCTTTCTTTTCCTTCCATTTCCCCTTTTCCACCTGTTTTTTTCCCTTCTTTACCCTTTTGCCTTTTCTCCACCTTCCTCTCTCTCTGTGTATATCTGAATGCTTTTTCTTACTCATTTTATGGGAAGAATTTTAAAAAGACACAGTGTCTGAAATTGTGTCTCATTACCTCAATAATTATGGTATCTATTTTGTGTGTATGACCCACTGTTCTCCAACCACTGCTATGTACTTGATATTGGACTTCTTTAGATTTTAAGATAAACAAAAACATTTTCCTCTCCAAAAAGGAGAAAACAAGAAAAAAATCAAAGATAAATAAATTGGAAGTTGTGTGTTCAATAAAGTAAGCTTTTTTCTGTTAAGCTAAATAAGTATTATTGAATGAAGGTCAGCATTTCATTGGGTGTGCATGTGAGAGAGAGAGAGGGAAATCTCAGCTTTAACTTAGCCATTCAACACAGTTGCTTCAGCTTGTAAAGGTGAGATCCTAGCAGCCCACGCATCAGGTACTGGGCAGTGGTCACTTTGTGGGATGGCCAAGGATTTTGGGCACAGCTGGAAAAGTAGATCAGTGCCCCACCTCTCAGTGGGTGATCTGTGAACCCTCACGGGTTCTGCAAGGACAAAATTGTAGGGTCATTCTTATTTTTATGAAAATTATATTAGTACCTTTTTCTTTACACTAACAATTTTACTGATAATGCAGATATGATAGAAATTTAATAGGCACAACTCCTGGCACCTTAGCAGAAATCAAAGTAGTGGCATCAAGCAGTACTTACTGGCAGTAAATTTTTCACTCAGTTGCTGACAGCTTAAAAAATAAAAGTGGTTTCACTTAAGAATGGAGCAGTAGGAATTATTGGTCGTATTGAATGCTACTCTGAGTGCATTATACAATTATTCCTTGTGAGCAAAGGGGAGCCCCCAAGCAGTACTTACACAGGGTGCTGTAGTGCGCGTTTGTCTCAAGTGGAGTGTCGAATACAGTTTTGATAATCATTTGCCAAAAGCTAAGGATTCTTCTGATGAAATAAGGCAAAATAATGGATAAGAAAGCACTGGAGTAGTCAGTTGTGCTGTTAAGGTATTAAGACTTTAGCACTAGCTACATGGGGTTTAGTATTGGTTCCACTGTACTCTTTTAGCTGAACCTTGTACACGTTAAAACAAAATGCATTTTGCATTTACTCGATGCCAGTAATTCAGGTACTTACATGTCTGTGGAACTAATTTGCTTAGAGAAAGCTTTATGTCTAGAGTAAGTGTTAGGCTCTGTCAAGAAAAATGGAATGGAGAAAAGGAAGGGGGAATCTGTATAATATTTTAATTTGTGCATGTGGTAAGGTCAAGACTTTTTGGTTTGCATAAATATATGAAAGTGTTCATTGTGGTTTGTATCTAGTTGTTCCCCCAAAGCCTCATGTAAATCATTGGGCTGTCAAGTGCATGGCTTGAGGGGTGGGACTTAAGGGGTCATGGCCAAGAGAGATGCAAACTGTTAAACTGACAGCACACGCTGTCAGAGTGCCCCCTCCTACCAGGCGGAGGTTTCACACAGCGGTATGGAGCAGATCATCCTGGACACGGTAGCAGCCCAGCCTCTTCTCAAGGCCCAGTAGAGTGGGGGCAGCATCTTGAAACCTCCAGTAACTGTGAGCTAAGCTTGTGTGTCTGGTAGTTGTCCCAGCAGTGACAGAAAAGTAACTAAGATAGAATTTGGTACCAGGAGTGGGGTAGGAATAATCAAATCCTTAACATCAGGTGCTTCTCTGGAAGAACATTTAAAAGCTGTACTGAGACTATATGAAATTCTGCGTACCTTGAAGGAAGTCTCTGTGAAAGTCTTCCTGCTGAAATACCAAAACTGCACCATTTGCAGGGTACACACAAACTACTGTCTCCAGGAGAAAGTGGACAGGCTCTACCACCTCCATGACAACTATATCCACTTCCACAGTCATGTATACTCGTTTATCTTTTGGCGTTTCTTTATTAAGTACCAGAAATACTGGTGCATTAGGGTTCCACATGCCATTAATAACATGGGCTCTCCCATCATAATTCTTTCCCATGGATTCCATTCAATAGCTAATTCTTTGTTAGAAAGTTGCTGCACTGTGATCACAACCTTCTTCTCTATTTCTTGTTTCAATTTGAAATAAAATTTATCGATATTCTTAGGCACAGGACTAAAGTTTCCTTTCTCATCATCTTCCTTTACCTCCAAAGAAACACTGAAGGTAAACACATCTGTCCGGGGTGATGTTTTATCTGTTCCTTGTATTATATCTGTTCATCTAGTAAAATCCTGACTAGAACAGTGTTCTAGTGCTTTTGTTAAAATGAGTATTCTTTCTCTACTGAATTATCTTTGGATCTTTGTCAAAAACCAGGAACCCATCCGTTCATGAACATAGTTCCGATACTCACGTTTCTCTTTAAGCTGCTAGCACATTGTTTTGATTTCGGAAACTACATAATGAGGTCTTGGTATCCAGTGATGTGAGTCAACTTTTTTTCCAGAACTTACTTTCTCATCCATATAAAGTCTTTTAACGATGCCTATAAGTTCCAGATCAGCTTACACATTTCTATAATATCCACCATTTCTGGCTTTGCTAGAGATGGGCACAAACTCAGCAAGGACTCACCAGCACCTTATTATGACAGAACTGGTAGAATTCACCCAACTGATGTCTCATGGGGATAAACATCCTTGGACTTTAGCTCCTCTTTGAGGTCAGTTAACTGCTAACATTTGAAAGCCAGCAAACAAACTGTTGACCAGATAGCTCAGTGGACTAAAGTGCCTGCTTAGGCAGAGCAGAGCACAGGGTTCCATCCTCAAGACCACAAGCCGTGCCACCCCCCCAACCCTCCCCACCCCCAGCTCCCCGCCCCCAGGGTGTGAAGAGATGGCTACTGAGACTGGATATGGTGGTGCACATCTGTAATCCCAGCACTTGGGATCACTACAAGTCTGATCTACATAATGAGACCCTGTAGACTCTGTACTAAATGTATAAAAGATAAAAATAAAAGTAAAATAAAAGCCAGCAAGCAGAGATTCACTTCTGAGGATGCAGAAAGAGAACATTGTTTGCTCTTTAACAATGTAAAAAGCTGAATAATGTATAATAAAATTTGAGCTCATTAGATATACGAGGTAACAAAATCAGGTAAAATGAACTTTAGAAGTTCTCTGGTGTACCTTCATGGAGAAAGAAGGGACACATAGCCACTTCATGCCTCAACTTTAGCAGAGCACAGATGTGGCAGTGAAAAGGAGGGAGTGCAGGGAGAGAGAGAGAGAGATGAGGGGAGGAGAAGGCGAAAGAGAAGGGAGGAGAAAGAAATCATTATATCCCCTCCCTTTTACTGGAATGTTTGTTTGTCCTTTATGATTTCGTATGTCCTTGATTGTATTTTGTCCTTCTTAAAAATGTCAGACAAAATCTGATTTCCTTGAGGTCAGAGCTGGATTTAATTATTGTTTTCCTAGCTGCAAGGCAGTCAGGATACCTGGGCAGTCACTGGAGAGGGATGAGTAGATAACTGAGTGTGTAACTATAGAACAGCAAGATGTCACAAGCTGATTTCTGTCTCTAGGGAGGCAATGAGGGAGGATTCGGGGATGGATGTCTGAGATACAGAAGGAGAGTACTTATGTTTTATATATAGACATGTTATTTCTTTTTTGAACATTTTACAAAGTATTAGTTTAAGTAGGAAATTTTCCTTTTAAGCTGTGAGTATATGCTGTGGAGAAATGAGTTCTTTCCTTAAGAAGTAAAAGCAGACTGTAGATGAGTGAAGGGTTATCAGAGGTAGAGAGTCCTGGCTTTGAACTCTTGAACCAAGAGGCAGATCCAGTTATAGATCAGTAGCTCTAAGGTAGTGAGTGTGGTATGAGGGAGCAGAAAGGGGAAGGAATGCTACAGAGAAATGGGCCCATCATGCAGATAGATAGATGCTACTTAGCAAGAAGATGGTGAGTAAGAACACATATTAGAAGCAGCCTTTTAAATAAGTACCAGGGTTTAGAAATGAAATAATCTACTGTTGCTTGATACTGAGGCAAATGCCTGCCTTGGTAATTCCTTATCTTAAACCAATACACCCTGGATAACATTTGTCTTCTGCTATGTGATAAACTACTTGAAGCGCTTTATAGCAGTGTGTGGTCAGCTTGCACAGGTGCATAGTTATTGGGCCTCTGCTAGAGCTTCTTTTCTGGGGTCTGTCATGTGTGGTCATCAGAGCATGGTAGGGCCTGAGCGTGGCTGTTGGGGGATGCTGGCTATCTGCGGCCAGAACTCCAGGGAGCTTCACTGGGATTGCTGGCCAGCAGATCTACACATAGTTTCAGCATAGTTTGAGCCTCAGGTTTAGAGTTTCTAAGGGACTGGACCAAGAGTGGGCATCTTGAGAGCCTTAGGAGAACTTGAAGTGCTTCTCTTGACCTCAATGAGGAGGTCCCAGAGTTCCCGTCTATTGCATTCTGGAATCATGTAGAAGGATGCAGTCGGGCTGGGCTGATGTTTGCCAGCTCACAATGGCATGAGTATAGCTTGCTTTTTTCTTTGTTGGAGGGGGAGTGAATCAGATGGCCTCTTTGTTTGAAAAGAGCAGCAGAGAAGTTGTGACCATCGTTAATTGCTGGAATTGTAAGAACGCAGTGACATGACAGTTTGGACACTCATGCTTTACTTCCAGATGTCGCTCTATGGGTTGTTTGAGGAGTTCTGTGCTATCAGTAACAGCTGTGCCAAGATTCCCAGAAGTCCTAAGGTGTTTGGAATGATATTTCTGAACAGAAGATCCAGCAGCCCATTTCCTGCATGCTTTTTTCCTCTTCTTTATTGCTACTTTTTAATTGTTTTTCTCAGGACTTTCTAAGTTTTTAAGCATGTAGTTTATGTGTGATACCAAGCTCATTACCTTTTAACACAAGCACCTCTTTTGGTCTGCTAGTAGGAAGTGACATACCTGGTAGCTCTTTTCCTGGGTAGGAAGGGGCCATCAGGGACAGGAGTTGGACGGTTATTAGGGCAAAGAAAGCAGTATAACCAAATAAGCTGACTGTGTTTTGATGTAAATGTATCTTCAGTCATTTATTGATGTCTGCTGTGTGCTGAGCTCTGTGATTACCAAGTGATTTTTATTTATTCATCTTTTTTTCCAGCAACCTTAAGATGTGGATAGTATTTTCTTCTTTTCTACAAATGAAGGGAATCCTAACCAAATAAGGTACCTGAGGTCATAATGTTCGAAATTAGATATTACTTGTATATCATTCTATGTGCTTTCTCAAAAATCTGGTAGTGTTCTGTGAATAGTTGTGCTGTTCAGGTGATTTATATCGGAAGGTAGAATAAGAAGCAGTGTTTTATCCTTGGCATTAAATCACCATGACATGATTCTGAATTCCTTTGTTTTGTGTGCTGGCCTGTTACCCTAGGTTTATAGGTTACTTTTTTAAACATTCATTTGTTCATATAAGAATAGTTTATGGCCCCACATGAAGGGCACAGATGGGCTTTGAGACATTTACAAACTCAAAGAAAAGAAACAATTAGGTTCTGTCTATGTCGCACTGCTCCAAGGAATTGAATCCTTGGCACATAAAACCCGGTTTCTTTGGGGCCCTTTGGGTAATGGTAGGTAGGAGAGCACATAGTCACCAGTGCAGAATGCCGCAGGAGAGCTCTCCTCCAGAGCTCAGCACCCTACTGCATCTTTACTGATGCAGCGGCTGGCATGCCCTTTTTCTCTAGACCTGATCATATGGTTCTTATGTTGAAAAACTTTCAACAGGTCTTAGCTTATATAACCCTTCTGTGGCCCTGAAGTGGGCTGCATTGGAACCTTCTGCTAGTACCTTTCCTAGCCCTGTGCACTCACCTGTCAGAACATTCTTAACACTTCGCTGTAATTGTATCCGCAGCGTCTGACTTTCTTGCTCTACTTGTCTATTTATTTATTTTTATTACTATATGCTTATAGCACAGCTCATAGTGGCCAAATGTTGGAAAGTCCATCAGCAGATGAATAGGTGAAGAAAATGAGGTACTTATACACATGGAGTACTACTTGTGTTTCCTGAGCACCAAAATTGGGTCTTGCTTGTTTCTGGAAGAACTCTGGAGCCAGGGCCGTTTCCATAGTTGGGAGAATCATTCAATAAATAGATGAATGGAAGTGAGTTTCAAGTAATGTTCTGTTTAGTTGCTCTCATTCTTCATGTAAGCATGCGTTTGCTCATTTGAAATATGTCAGGTGTGTGCTCTGAGAGACAAAGGATCTGAGAGTAAGAATCTGCCTGCTCCTTGGGCTTACTGTGTGGGTGGAGGTGGAACAGATGGCAGGCAGTACCACTGGGTTAAATGCCCTCGAGGAACTGGACTCTGCTTGTCCAGGACAGATCTGGATAGCATCATCCAAAAGAAAATTCTCTCTTGCATATTTGTGTTAGAGCAGTTCAGCTCATGGTCTGTGCTGCTGGAATTGACTTACTGTCCATTCCCAGAAGGTGCGGTGCCTCCTCCAGGGATGCACATCTGATTATACATGGGAAAGAGGCAGAAGTGGGCAGAGAATGGAGGAGACTGCAGTGGGGTTGGGAAGGACAGAAACTGTCAGGGCCTTTTGTTTTTCTTTTTCTTTTGTGCCCGTTTAGATTTCATATATGGACTATAAGGACAATATTTGTAGATGATACCAATATCTCCTGGCTATTGGACATTATTTATAAATGTTTTTCTATTAGCATCCCTTACAACAGTCTTGCATATTAAACAATGTTATTTACATTTTTTCAGTAAAGAAATGGAGTATGCAAGAGTAAGACACTTGGCCAAAGTCACCCCATTGCTAAATCCTCTATGGCTTACTCTTATAGTAGTCTTTCTTGTACCTATCGTCCTATCGTCCATTTTGCTATAAAAGCAAATAAGCCTGGCCATGTGTTCATGTACTTGTATCTATGCAAATACATATTGGAACCCTTTCCTTATCCAGAAGTTGACCTCACAATATGATTTCCTCCTCTTGAAGCTATACTAAAGCCTTAGATGCAGGATACAACCAGCGGGTAATACTTTTGTAAGAGTGCATTACTTGCACATCTAAGTTCCTTATATCTTCAGTTACTTAGAATAGTTAACTTTCACTATAGAAAGATGAGGGTGTTTTAAATGTATTGATCTTACTCTCTCTTTCTGAGTTTTTAAGTTTATCAGGAAGAAGGTAAGTTTTTTTTTTCAGGAGTTTTTTTCTTTTATTGTGTTAGTTTGTTTGATAAGAGACCCTTTATACTAGGTAGCAATGTTTTTAAACACCTTTTTGTTTTACGTATTCCTTCCCATGTCAGAGTTCTCCTTTACTCCAACAGAAGGAAAATGTTAGAACAATTCAGCACATTTAAAATAAATTCAGAGTTGGTAGTTCCATCATGGAATAAAGTAATATAATGGGTACAGTGGGTATTCAGGGTTTTGTAAATAGACAGCCACGTCCTCATACGGTGCGACAACATTCTCCTAGCTGAGGAGGCGGTGTCACTGATGCTGGTCAGTCAACAACTGCTGCTGGCTTCTTACTCAGTACTGAAGGAAAACTTGGAAAAGAGGGTGAGCACTTCTAGTTTTCTGTTTTCACTGCGGAAGTGAAACTTGCGTGCTCACAGAAGAGTTTGAGGTGCAGCCTGAATGGGTAGGGCTTATAGAAGTGGCAGGAAGAGCAGCCATGCCCGTAGCAGCAGGAGGCTACCACCTGCTGTGCTGGCGGGTGGGGGAATCAGGCCACCACTGGGAGCCTTGGTTGGGCTGCTGGTGGAGGGCCAAGGGAGCTCAGAGAGGGCTCTCTGAGGAAATCTGAGGGCCAGGCTCCTTCTCACACACCTCTAGTCCCAGCAGCTCATAGGAGACCGAGGCACGAGGTTTGCTGTGAGTTCTAGGCCAGCCTGGGCTACGTAGTCAGGTCAAGGCCAGCCTGAATTGAGACCCTGGGCTAACAGAAATAATGAAATAAAATCAAATAACGTCAACAACAAAAAGCTCAGAAACCTGGAACCTCAGAAAGCTTGTGATTTAATTAAGGTCAGTTAGCTGATTCACAGCAAATCAAAGAGGAAATCAAATTTTATGAGCATTGAAGATTCTTTTAGGTATCATATATTTATGAAATACAGTACTTCAGGCTCTGCCTGAATCTGGAATTTTCCATAAATAAAACACATCTATATAACTTGTACTTACTGTCACAAAGTAGCATAAGGATGAATGCTTTGCAAGATGAGTAAAATGATTAGCCAGGCATTAGTGGAAACTTCTGTTTACTATATGATATTTACTTGCTTAAATATGTTCTCCAGGAGCAGGATGTAGTGGCAGCCCACATCTATAATCTCAGCCTCTAGGGAGGCTGAAGTAGGAGGATTGCTGTGGGTTTGAGGCCAGGCTGGGCTACAAAGTGAGTTCAAACCAGCATAGTGAGACACTGTTTTCTTTTCTTTTCTTTTTTTCTTTTCTTTTTTTTGCGGGACTGGTGTTCAAACTCAAAACCTTGCACTTGCCAAGCAGACATTTGTGCCACGGACCTATCTCCCTAGCCCCAAGATACTGTTTCAAAAAGACAAAAAAAAAAAAAAAAAAAAAAATCCCCAAAGACTGCAGTGTCCATCACAGCAGTCAGTCAGAGAAGCTGTTAGTCAGATACCAGCTGAGTGCCTCCTCCTTCCCTTACTAGCTTAACAGCCTGCCCCCCTCTCGGGCTGCAGTTATCTCCAGGGCCTAAAGTACACGTGTGCGTGCTCTTTGGGAGGCTCTTGGTGAGGGCCTGCTCACGTCTGCTTCTGTTCTGAAACTATCCAGCACGGGTTATGGCTGAACAGACATCTAATTTATAAAGCAAAAACAGAACTGGCTGAACCCTGGCTGGCTTCCCCGCTGCTTTTCTGTTGTGTGTTCGGTGGAGAGCCTTTGAACTTCTCCGGTCACTCAGGCATGATTCTATGCAGACGCACCATGTCTTAGCACTTGGGCTTTTTAAAGTCTAGAGAAATGGCCAGTCATGATGCAGTTCTGTGTTTTGGTACAAGTTTTTGTTTTAGTATGTTTTTTCCATGTACTAATACAGGAATTAAACATGAAACCTAATATTAAAGAATACTTAAGATACCTGAATGCGTTTGAAGGAGGTAGGATTAAACTCAACAGGTTTGAAGTGGAAGGACAGAAGAAATGCATATTCTTATCCATCCTTCAATAAAATTTATAACTGCATTGTCAGTTGTCTAAAATATATTTTGTCAAGTCTTTCTGACTTAGAAGAGTTGGAGTATTAAATTCTTCGTTCTTAGATGCCATAAAGTGGGATTTTTTTCCTTGTCTTATCTTTAGTCTCAGGGTAGGTTCACCCTTGCAGGGTAATCTTTTAGTCACAAGACATTTGTGGGGTGCTGTTCTGTAGTAATGCTTACTTTTTACCATCTGTGGCCTATGACATTGGATTTAACACACAATATGTGACTAGTTTTACAGAAACTCATACTAGTATACCAGGTGGTTTTTTTATGTTGATGTCTTTTAAAATATTTACAGTACTGGGGATTGAACTCAGACCTTGTGCTTGCCAGGCAAGCACTTATTGTACTGAGCTATCACCCTGGCCCAATGTTGGCATCTTTTAATCTGCTTTACTCTGCTCTTGGTAGGTAGTTAGAAGGGCTGTAAAAGCATCTCAGAGTCACTTAGAAAAATACACATAATATACATAATACACATGTATTATCCTCTCTGTAATATCATTGCTTACTAAAGTAATTTCACTGTGAAATAAACAGTGGTGAATATGCAGCTGTCAGAGCAGAGCAAACGCAGGGTGTTGCCCGTGGTAGAGCTCTCTTTCCTTCGCAGCTATGGACTTTTTCTTGCTGCTGCCCTATATCTGTGCCTCCCTAGACTTCTCCTCCCTGTAGTAAAAGGAACTTAGAAGAGCACTGAAAGAGCATTGCAGGTTGTTCCCACCCTGACCCAGCTTTTGAGCTTACCCTTTTGTCATACGCTGGTCTGCATTCATTGAAAGCATTGTAGTGCGGTTCCTGGTGCACGGGGTGCCACTGCACATGGCTGTGGTATCTGCTTAGTCATAGCTGAAATGCCACTCACTTGAATTTTTCTCCTTGATTTTTTTTTTTTAGCTTTTATTAGTACATATTTGTTACACAACGATTACATTCCCTTCAGGAAATTAGTCCATGTACATAATACATTTCAATTCCTTATTTTCCTCCCTCCCCTCCTT
>PVKN010039350.1:0-10897 GCA_004027915.1 Capromys pilorides | reverse complement strand
CAGTGAGCACTTCAGGAAGTCCTGGTACTTTGCTTGATAGGATAAAACATGCCTTCATTCCTGAACATTCTGGGCTATTTATTATCTTGCCTGAATTGGGTTATTATAGTTTCCCATTGACCTTAACAGGATATAGTAATATCAGAAATCATCCTGAAGTATCTACTGCACTCCCAATATAGTCTTTCTTTCCTCCATTGTGGAATAATAGTTCAGTTTCACTTTGGTAATGTGGCTTAATCATCCTTGTCAATGCTGTAACTCTTTTATTCAGACACATGAGGAGCCCAATTAGCAGAAAGTCCTAGCTTCCAGTTCAGTGGGATTATTATTGTGCTTGTAGTCTAATCTTTTGCCTTCTGGAACTGAGACTTCTGGTACAGAAGAACGTAAGTTTTGGGAAACAAGGAGTAATTTTGCTAGTGAGTCATTAGGGACAATTGTGATAGATACGATTCCCATTTCTACCATTTGATTTTTGGGATCCCTAAATCTTTCCTGGGGGAGAAACAGTAGAATACAGTGAATTCTGACTCAAAGTATATAGAGCCTTTCTGAGAAATTTTCCCAGCCCTATAAGAATTGCCACTGAACTGGCGCTATAATTACATCTTCAAAAGGCCTTTCCACCTTTCTATCAATCCAGGTACTTCTGTGTGGTTAGAAATGTAGAAAGATCAATAAATTCCATATTCATGTGCCCATTGCCTCACTTTTTTGGCCATGAAATATGTTCATTGGCAAGATATAAAGCTATGTATCATAGCATGATGGTGGATGAGGCATTATGCAAGTACGGGTGATACTTTTGCCAGAAAATTACATGCAGAGAAGGAAAATCCACACACAGAATAAGTGTCTTTGCCAGTAAGGGCAAAGTGCTATGCTTTCCATGATGGAAGCAGTCCAAAATAACCAGTCTGCCACTGTATCCCTGGCAGTTCATTATGGAATGGTGCTGTACAGGGGACTCGGCATTGGTCTCTGTTCCTGGTAGACTGAGCATTCAATAGCAGCTCTAGGCAGATCAGCCTTGGGAGTAGAAATCACCATGTTTCTAAGCTCGTAATAGTCTTCATCCCTGCTAACATAACCACTTTTACTCAAGGAGTCACTGAGCAATGACAGGGACAGCTGAGGGGTGAGGTTGATGCTATCAAAGAATGAGTCATCTTGTCCATTTGATAATTAAAGTCTTCTTTTGTCACAAATATATGAACATCCTTTGCCCATATGAATTCTACCCTCACAACTCTTCACTGAATATATATATATATATATATATATATATATATATATATATATATATATATTAGTTTTCCTGTCATTTTTCTTCCAAGTGACCCAAGCAGAGTATTGATTGCAGCCTGTGGATGAGTACACAGTAACACATCAGATCACTTTTTTCTTCCTCCAAATATGTATAATCAGATGCACTGCCTAAAATTCTTCCCACTGTGAAGATTTCCCTTCACCACTCTCCTTCAAATATATCTTGCAAAGGGTTTATAGTGCTACTAATGTCCACTTTCAGGCAGGGCCTGCATATAAGCAAGACCATCTGTAAACCAGGTCTTACTTCTATCTTCCTTTGTCAAGTGATCATATAGTATACCCCAGGAGGCCATGAGTTCATGCTGCAGGACAGAAGGCAATACAAGATTATACATTACAGGCATTTGGGCAATTTCTTCAGTTTTTCTCAACCTAATCAAGTATATACCACTTTATTTAATGATGGGCTATTGCTGTGCACATCCAACTTTATGACTATGTAGGTCAGAATATATACCCAGTTCATGGTTGGCAGCTCAAGTTGCATGATAACCTGATGTCATGCCATCAGGTCCTGCGATTCCACTTCTACTAAGGCCCATATCAGGCCAGGAGTAATTTTTTAAAGGGAGAGTATGAAGATTTCTTATTTTCTCATACGTGAGGCACAATTCCCAACATCAACAAGATATTGAAGGAAAGAGCTATTTTAGTGGCCAATTTGTGGAGATTTTACTTCATTGTTGTCTGGCTGTAAGGCATGGAAAGAGTAGAAAAGCACGGAAGAATAGAAAAAGCTCATGGTATAAAAGACAGGGAATGGTGAGACAACCTTCTTTCTCTTTATTTTATACAGCTACTGGCCTATTTCTTGGTACCATCCACACCTAGGGTATGTCTCTCTTCCACAGTTTCATCTTCCACTCTTGGAGTTATGCTGAAACAATAACTGGAATAGCCTAGTGTCATAAACCCAAGATCCAGTCACTACCAAATGTCCCACATGTGAATGCATGAAGCTTTAGGAGATCACCTAGATATAAGACATAATGGTAGATGATGGCACAGATCCTGAAGGTCTCTATTATTGTTTATCTGTTGGGACTGCTGGCGGCTTCCAACAGCATTATTATCTGTCACTTAGACCTCACATATCATGGTATCTGCTGAATTATATGGCCCTATTAGGATCTGTGCAGCAGTCTGGACTTGTTTCAGGCTATTTCTCTGAAACCTACTCGAAGCTGGTGGCTTTCTGAGTCATTTGGTGAATTGGTCTCTGTCTCTGTCTCTGTCTCTGTCTCTGTCTCTCTATCCCTCCTCTCCCTCCCTTTCCCCTCTCTCTTTTATTTTGGGAGGGGTTGTAGGAGGAACCAGGTACAACAACTTATTTTTTGCCTTAGAAGGGATATATTTGTCTGTCTCACACAACTAGACTCCTAGGAATTTCACTGAAGTAAAGAGGCCTTGAATTTTCATTGGATTTGTTTTCATCCTCTGATATGAAAATACAGTAGGTGCAGAGCAGTTGTTACCACTTTCTTAGTAGGTCCAATCAGTATAATGCCAGCAATATAATGGGTCAGTGTGAGAATAATTGAGATCCTTATGGATAGGTTTGAATAAAGAGATAATTGCCAAATCAGTGGCTGAATACAAAGTAATAGGAGATGTGTTTATTTGCTCAAGCAGGCAACTACATCTGGTACAACAGCTGCTACTGGAGCCATTATTGTAATCCTCTGTCATTTTCAAAGGTCCATTCATCTACTACGTGAAGCCACTGAGAATTAAGTGACGATGTGGTAGGAACAGCATCTTGAATGGGGCACTAAGGTCTGTATTCATTCATGGATGTAATATTGTTTTTGATTCAACCTTTTCTTAGGTATCTGTAACTCAAATGGATTCCATTTGTGCTTTCTCACCAAAATAATTCTCAGGCTACAGGATAGGGATCCAATGTGAGGGTTCTGAGAAGTACTAAGCTCCTTACGCTGGTTATACATTGTGTAACTGGAGAAATGACTATAGTCTGGATTTTGGAACCCAATTAAGCCAATTGTGAGTCAGATCTTTGCTAGACTCCCATTGATCCCCTCACATCTAGAGACCCCTACTCTTCATAGGGGAATGTAGTGATGTTTTTTGGTCACTTGCAATCAGTGTTAGGAAAGGGTCCAGTAGTGCACAAAATGTTGGCTTATTCCCTTTTCCAAATGTACAGTTCTTCTGATAGAAGGTTTTAAGGCCCTTGGAGAAGGATGGGAGAAGGACTGACAGTGTCACTTTCTGGCAATGCACCATGGTCCCTCTTTAAAGGAATTGTCTTTGCTCTTTCTTCAGATGTTTCTGGGTCTGGGAACTGACTCACATTTTGGAACTGGTGAAGGGGCCACAATTCTCTGTGGCTAGTATTTATAGTAGATTTCTATTCATTTGTCCAAAAATATTTATGCTTAAAATAAATCCAGTAAAATTTAGTGCCTTTCCTGCCTATTTCACCATTGGAAACATAACAATTAATCAGCCAATACAAAAGTAGTACATGTATTAAACTATTCTGTTCATTGCTTTGCTTAATCTGTCTACTATGGTAAGTATGCAGACCTTGTCTGTTACTGCGTGTATTTAGTACAGGGTGTACAGGGCCTCACTATGTAGATCGGACTTGTAGGAATCCTCCTGTTTTCAGCTTCCCAAGTAAGGGGATTATAGGTGTGTGTCACCATGTCCAGTCTCAGTTGCCCTCTCAGTGTACCCTGGGGGCAATGCCAGTACAGAACTTTGCTGAATGAGGCCTGGTCACTGCCAGTTTTGTCTGCTAATCTATCTGGCCAGCCCCAGACCTTGTCTTTGATGGTTGGGAACTACTCTTTGGCCCATGCCACCCTAGGATCCAATGAAACCCATAACCTTTAAATTACCCAATTGTGTAATTATGGTCCTCACCATTAAGTCTGGCATACAGAGTAAAGCAATAATGTGGCTCCTCAAGGATGCTCCCCCCATAAAAATGTTTTTTTTTTTTAAGTACTTGTAAATGTTACATTTTCTGGTTCCTTTCAGTGGAAAATTAGATTTTATCTGGCAAATTCACTCCAGCATTCTCATTTCCTGAGCTTTTGACTCTCCTCATCAAGAGAAATCTAAGGCTTATCAGGCATCTCCAGCTTATTCACAGCGGTCTTTTGATCCATACTTCAGTCAACCAGCCACATGAACTTTTTAACTTTTAACTGTACAAACTGTGACATTAAGCTCAGAATCTCTACTTAATGGACATATCAAGATACTCAACTAGACCTGGGTTTAAGCTTCTTCTAATTATCATACAGATGTAAAATATTTTAGCATACCTGTACCTCAGAGCAGACTGGTGCTTGTAAGAAGTAGAATACCTAAGAAAATCTTTGGAACTATAACATACTTCCTCAGTGCAATTTATACAAACGAAAGACCATGTTTCTTTAGATATAAGAGGAGTAGCAACACCAAAGGGGTAGGGATGTGTATGTCACTAAAAACTGAGAAATCTCTTCCTCACAAAATAATCTGATCATGTCTTAAGAGCTAAATGTCTTCAAGCATCATCAGGTTCCTCCCAAATATCTTCTTTCCAAATTATAGAACCCTGTTCTTTTCTGATTAGTGTCTTCACACTTCAAACATCTTTCCAAGAAAGACATTAAGTTTATGCTGTAATTCAGCCATTTGAATTATGGGAATTTGTGTTTTGATTTCCACAACTTCATCCTTCTAGCTAGATAAAAGAATATTTTCTTCTAAACCACACTTAGAAATAATTAGTTATCTTATAATTTTCCTTTACCAGTTTGTCCTCAGATGCTAAGATCAACCAATCAGAATCATCGTATTTCCAGCCCTTCTAAAAATGTTCAAAATTATTGTATACAGAGTCACTAAGTTCCTCACATCTCACAAGTGGTAAATAAGAATAATCAAATGGATCTAGATTGGTATTACCTTAAACGACTCATGCTATGGGATACCTGCACTCTCCATATCATCTGAAGGATAGATTGTGACAACTTTAGGTCTAGTCAAAGTAAAAAACCAGTTCCAGCACCCACTACACCAGTGACAGAAATTTATCTTTACAATTATATTTCCTCAGGACCACTCCTAGAAATAAAATATGTGTCAGTTGGGGTTCACCATCAAGGCTTAACAGTTAGGATTCACCATCAGAAATAATATATGATTAGGTTATATAAAGGACTCACATAAACAGGTATATAAGAGTTACCTGTGGAAATAAGGGTAAAGAGAAGCAAAATAACTCTCTGTGTACTGGAGAACTATAAAATTCAGTTCAAGGTCAAAGACTTGGAGCTCACTACAGAGTCTAGGGTGAATCTATAGCAGAAAGTTGAAAGCTACAGAAACTGTTCTGGAAGCCTAACATATATTTCTGTGTAAAAATATGTAATTGTTTTTTAATCACATTCTATAGGTATTTATTAGAATATCAATGATTGATGGAAAAATACTGGTTCCATGTGAAGTCTAAGGCATTTGATGTTCAGACAGTGATGTTAAGCTCAAGTGCCCTTGTTATAGAGTAATAGTATCACCAAGCTTCTCTTCTGGAGGGTTAACAGCTTAAGTTTGAAGACCAAAAATTAGAGAAAAAGAAGGGCTACAAAAATAGCTAATGTTTTGCTCCTAGCCCCTCTAGGCCAGTGAGGATTCAGTACATTAGTGAACGTGTACTGTAATATCCTATAACTCAGTGGTTTCCCAAATTTTCTGTTCAGAGATCACGTGGCCACGGAGAAAAGGGATCCATGATGTATAGTGTGCCTACTGAGAGCCACCTAGAGAGAAAACATTGTCTCAGGCTTTCACAGAGAGCAAAATGGTCAAGCAATGACCATGACTAATCCAGATGGTTGACACTCACAAAAGTTATACATAATGCTGTACATGGTATCAAGGTAAATCCTGAGGGGATTTGACTGAACTTGTCAGATACAAAAGTTACACGTTTTGTTATATAGGTCTTGCTTTAGCTTTGTCTTAACCATCCAGCAGAAAAGTTTAACCAC
Organism: Capromys pilorides; assembly: GCA_004027915.1. Taxonomy (NCBI): domain Eukaryota; kingdom Metazoa; phylum Chordata; class Mammalia; order Rodentia; family Capromyidae; genus Capromys; species Capromys pilorides. Next base: position 4,550 of record PVKN010039350.1, on the reverse strand, counting down.
AAGGTATAAAAAGTAAAGCTGGATTAATATGTTGAGTTGTAAAAGTCTCAAGTTACCAGCTTCTGACATTGTCATTTCTGCTGCTAATCCACTACTATTATGGCCTATTGGACTGTACATACAACTATTTTCTCTCAGTTCTCTTAGAAATATTTGTACTAATAGTATTCAGAAAAGTTATCATGACTGCATCTTGTACTCTGAACGACTACTTTGAAGACAATTATAAGTATTGTATTAACTATTGTTGCTGTCCTTCTAATGTGTTTTGAAACTATCTCATTGTTATTTCTTTCTTATTAAAATTAACAAAATTTAAAAGTAAATAAATAAATACATAAATAAATAAAGAATCTGGAGACTAATATACAAAGGCAATGATGGTGACTGGTGCTACTGCAAAGAAGAAAAGGGAAAATTTATTTTTCTTTTCCTTTTTATTTTGTCCAAGATACAAGCCTATTCATTGGACCTCCCACTTGCAGGATGGTCTTCCATACTGTTTTCCACCTATATCTCAGTCATCTATAGACACATTCAGAGCTTTTTAAATGTTCTAGATACTTAATTAAGTCAGGTTGACAAATCTCAAACAGCATTCACATCCTGCCCTAATAGGCTAATATTTTTAATGTTCTGCTAAATTCCACCTTCCAAACACCTCTGTTAAAGAGATATCATTGTCTTTCGGAACATGCAGCTAAAAAATTAAATATTTGCCCTGGTAGTTTTAAGCTTCCTTTAGTCTAGCTGCTATCTATTTCTTTATTCTTCCCTTTTGGAATGGAAATATTTACCCCACACCATTATGTGTTGGAAGTTTCTGACTTTTCTTTCAGTTTTTATGGGGAGTCACAACTAAGAGTTTGCTTTGAGTCTCAGAGGAGCCTTTGGAGTTGTACTTTTCAGCAGTACTGGAATTGTTAAGACTTTGGCAACTTATAGAAATGGGCTCAATGACTTATTCATAATGAGATGGACATGAGCCTTGTTGGATGCCAGAGGCAAAATGTCATGCTTTAGATTTAAGCTGTATTCCCAAAGTCTCCTGTTTAGAAATAGGTCCTGGCTGAAAGGTATGACTTACTGAGACAATAATTCACTGAGGCAATATTTACAAGCATGTATTGTCATTCTCAGTGCCTCCATTTTCACTTTCTCTTAGTTGCAATGCAGTGAACCCTTCCACTGATATTTCATCTCTTCATGTTCACTCTGCAGATGCTCTAACACAATCTCATGCTTTCAATATCATCTATTCATAGATAATTCTTATATTTATTTTTCTAGATTTAACCTTAAGCCTGAGATCCATTCTCCAATATTCAAATTTCTGCTTAAGACCTAATTAAGTGTTTCAAATTTAATGCATCCAAAATTAATTCTTGAATCTACTCCTCAAATTTGCTCATTTTAAAGTCTTTGGTTTTAGCTAATAATAGTTCACGTAATTTTCAGGCCAAATACTGTGAACTACATTTTACATTATTCTGTATCCAATCTTTCATCTCTAATTTACATCTAATTGATTAGAAGATCCTGCCCAATTCAGACTTATGCTATATAACGTGTTTGACCATCACCTGGTTTGCACCACTACCTTTGCAATGTTTTAGATCTTACATTACCATTCCTCTCTTGAATGCAGTGTCATCTGACCTGGATTTTCAAACTTCTGCTATTTTAAAGACTATTTTTATGAAGCTCTTTCATAAAACTTTAATATTGATCATACATTTTAATACATAGGTCTGGTACATAATAGTTTCTTGGGGCTGGGGAAGTAGGTCAGGAGCACAAGTGCCTGCCTGGCAAGCGCAAGGTCCTGAGTTTAAAAAAAAAAAAAAAAAAAAAAAGTTTCTAAAACTTTTTTATCAATAGTCATTTTTTTTCTTCCCTTAAGAAATCTAAACATTAGTGAGCCTGAGCATTCAGAAGCACATTCTTCAGAGGTTCAATGAGGCCTTCTATGCACAATTTTTAAAGACCTGGGTGAGGCCATTCCAGTTCCTTATGAGTAGGTAATGTTATGTTCCTGAAAGTCTCTGCTGAAAGAACCAATAGAGACCATCCATAACTATATCTCATGACAACCCAGGTTTAGGTTTCCTTTATTCTAGCTGCTGTCTATTTCTTTATTCCTCCCTTTTGGAATAGAAATATTTACCCTATGCCATTATATCTTGGAAGTGTCTAACTTTCTTTTTGATTGTTATGGAGAATCACAACTAAGAGTTTGCTTTGAGTCTCAGGGGAATATTTGGAGTTATACTTTTCAGCAGTGCAGGAAATGTCAAGACTTTGGTAACTCATAGAAATGGACTGAATGACTTTTTATAATGAGATGGACATTCAATAAACCTGAAACAGGTCTTCAAGATAGCTCATCAGTCTAAAGTGCCTGCTTAGACAAGCTTAGGCGAGACTAAGCAAGTGCAGGGACCACAGTTTGACCCCGGTACCACATGCCTGGCAAACCCCACTCCCAGGGTGGCCTGAGATGCCCCCCAAATAAATAAACAAACAAACAAACAAATAAATAAATCTAAAGCTTATCATAGTTAGTGGAAATCATAAATGTTAAGAAAAATAACTAGATAAATATATTACAATATATAATCACAATGAAAAATAAAATCTCAAATGACAATATTCACAAGATAGCAAAATAAATGGGAACATGTAACCTACCTTATCACACCTACCAGTTGTTCCATTTCCAAATAAAACATACACAGAGACTCCTACCTTCTGTTTGCATGAATTTGCCTTTTCTGGATTTTTCATATAAATGAGATGATAAATCATGCATTCATTTGTAACTGGCTTCTTGCTCTTAGCCTGATTTTACACATTGTGAAATATATCTATGCTCCTATTCCTTTTTATGACTCAATGATGGTCCATTGAATGGACATATATTAACTCATCTACTCATTAGTTTATGTATATTTGCATTATTTCTAGATTTTAGCTAAGATAAATAATGATGCTATGAACATTTCTATACAAGTTTTGGTATGAACATATGTCTTCACTTAGGTTTTTATCTCTCTCTGCGCATATGTTTTCAATTCTACTTAGGAGTATAATTGTTAGTCATATGGTAACCCCATGCTTAATATGTTGAGTAACTTCCAGATTGAATTCTAAAATAAATACACTATTTTACATTTCCGCCAGTTATGTGTGAGAAATATGATTTCACTTCATCTTGGTTGTAGTCTTGGGAGTAGATATGATCTCACTGTGATTTTGATTTGCATTTCCTTAATGAATAAAGTTGTTAGATTTCTTTTCACATGCTCATTAGCCATTTATATATCTTTCTTCCAGAAATGGCTATTTAGATGCTTCACTCATGTTTCAACTGGTTGATATTATTTTGCTGAGTTGTGAAGTGTCTTATTCATGATACAAGTCTTATGTGAGGTATATGATATATGATTTGTGAGAATTTTCTTTCATTTGACTTCACGTTTTGCTATACCAATGATATTCTTTGTATCATAGAAATTTTTAATTTGATGAAATCCAATTTTCCCATTTTTACTTTGGCATGTGTGCTTTGGGTGTTATAACTGAGAAAAAATTGCCTATTTCATGGTTATAAAGATTTAGCCTGTATTTTTGTAGTAGTTTCATAGGGCTTCATAATAGTTTTCAGGTCTGTGGTCTATGTAGAGGCATTCCTTCTCACTTGTATGTGCAGTTCTCCCAGTTCCATGACTTGGACAGACTGTCATTTTCAATTGAATTACCATGGAAAATGGGCCAAAATTTTTTGGACATAACTGGAAAAGTGAGCATTTATCAACTCTTTTATTCTATTAATCCATATTTCCAATTTCTCTTAAGTACCATACTCTTTTAACTCCTGTTGCTTTGTTATAAACTTTGAAATCATTAAATGTGATACCAAGAGAGTGAATGAACAATCAAAGCCTTCTTGTGGAAGCTGGTTTCAGTTATTTTTCTTTTTCTATATGAGCTTTGGATTCCAATTCTCAGAGTGGCAAAGATGACAGCTGGAGATTAGCTCAGAATTGAATTGGATGTATAGACTAATTTGAAGAGCATTGCTATCTCAAAAATATTAATTGTCCTGATCTTATTCCTTATCTTATGAAAGCAGAATATCTTTTCATTTGTTTAGGTATTTAATTTTCCAACAACATTTTGTCATTTTCCGAGTATATATTTTCCACTTCTTTTGATAAGTTGAATTTTAGTCTTTTTAGTGCTTAATAATTTTAAAATATTCATCTTTAATTTAGAGAAATGCAATTTCTGGATGTATTTAATTTTATTTTCTTGAATGAGATCATGTAAGAAACTGTAGTACAAAGTTAAATAGAAGAGAGAACAGACATCCTTGTCCTGTTTCTTATATTAGTGAGAAAAAAATGGAGTCTTTTACCATCAAGCCTCACATTAGCTGTGGGTTTTTTCATGGATTCCTTTTATCAGACTAAATTCGTGTTTGTTCTTACATGTTCAAGTGAATTTATTCTTGTGAGTTTGCCTTTTCTGCATCTATTGACTTGGTC
>PVKN010039349.1:0-10898 GCA_004027915.1 Capromys pilorides | reverse complement strand
CCTGAAAATTCAGTCCAAAGAAAAAACCAAATATGTTATAAGAAATCAGAAAGAAAAGAATGAGAATGAAACAAATTTAAGCATTACCTGCTCCTTTCAAAAGACCAGCAGAAATCTGCAGGATGATTCTCCAAACTATCCTTTGTGTGTGTATAAATATATCTTTTTCCTTTCTTTTGTTTTTTCCTCATCTCTATTTTTCCTTTCCACTGAACAAATTCTTTCCCTTTTAAGTATCTGTTGTACCTTTCAGATTTTATTTACTCTTTCTGGTTCTCACACTAGCAAGACAGTGTGATATTTGCACATGTGGATCTGATTTATTTCTCACCACTGCTGTCTCTAGTTGCACCCACCTATCTATAAAAGCCTTGAAGCTATCTTTTTTATAGCTGCGTAATACTCTATTGTGTACAAATACCATGTCTTTTTTACCCATTGCTCAGTCAATGGGCATTTGGGTTGTTTCCAAGATTTAGCTAACACAAACTGTGCTGCTATAAACATGGGTGCACATATATCACTGTGATATGATGATATCAGTTGTCTTGGAAAACTACCTAGGAGGGAACTAGCTGGTCCCAATGGGACTTCTAATCCTAGCTTTTTGAGGAATCTCACTATGAAAAGCTGATTTCCATAATGATTGTACCAGCCTGCACTCTCACCGACAGTGGAGAAGTGTTTTTTTTTCTCCCACAGCCTCTCCAGCACTTCTTATTCATTGACTTCTTGATGACAGCCATTATTTTTTTCTGTCAGCCAACTTATTTTTGACAAAGAAACCAAACATGTTCACTGGAAGAATAACAGACCTTTTAATAAATGGTGCTGGAAAAACTGCCTTTCTAGTACATGTCTCTCACTATGCACTAAATGAAAATCAAAATTGTGTCACAGATCTAAATATGAGAACAGAAACACTAAATACGCTGGAAGAGAAAATAGGCAGAACTCTTGAAGACGTAGGCTTAGGTAGCTAGTTCATGAACAAAAACTTGATCACTTAGGAAATAATACAAAGAATCAACAACTGGGGTCTCATCCAATTAAAAAGTTTTTGCACAGCAAAATAAATCACCAACACGGTGGGAAAATATTTTAGCCAGTTGCCCTAGCCTATTAGACAAAAGGCTAATATCTAGAAGAGATAACCAATTAAAAAGATTCAGGTCCCCAAATTTAAAGACCTAATCCAAACGTGGGCATCTGAGATAAATATACACTTCTCCTGAAATACAAATGTCAAATAAATAAATGAAAAATGTTCAACATCATCGGTCGTTCAAGAGATGCCAATGCAGACAACACTGAGATTCCTTCTCAGCCCAAGAAGAACAGCTGTCATCAAGAAATCATCCAGTAACAAATGCTGGAGGGCTCTGGGCAAGAAGGAGCCCTGCTCCACTGCTGGTGGGCACGTGGGCTGGGACAAACTCTTTCATGTTGTACCAGATATGATAGCAGATGCAATGAACGCGGCTGCCAAATATCATTCCTCAGAAAGGCAGGCTTGTGCAGACGCGGCGTGGTGTCCTTGTCCACCCAAAGACACTCACAGAAGAGGACCCTGGAGCTGCTTCAGAAAGTGGCAAGAATGGCGGGGTGAGTGTCTCGGAGGCACGGGGGAGGTTTTGAAGAGGATCCATGCCGTAGCCTGCTCATGTCAGAGATTTTTAAAGCATTCAAACATTTACTGTGTTTGTGGATCGCACCTCATATGTCAGATAGTAGCAAGTTGCTGCATGCCAAAGTTTTATTTGAAATCCCCAAGAAGCTCAAGAACAAACTGATGCTGTGCACACCGGACTCGCTGTGCTGATTTGTGGAGCCATCTGCAGCATCTGTGCCTTCACTGTCTCCACGTGTGGCTGCCGGGTCTGACTCTTGCTGGCCACCGCTAGCCCAAAGAGCACAGCTGAGTCCGGAGCAAGTGGTTCCAATACAAGAGGATAAATATCCTCAACACCATGTTGCCACGTGGGCCCGAGAGGGGGAATCAAGTAGCACCCAGGTTCTAAGCTCCTACCTGGGTGCTGGGCACAGGATATGGGGATGAGCACTCTGGTCCTGCACCCCTGGCAGTGCCAACCAGGTGAGAAACAGACTTCAGGGAGAGGATACAGTGTGTGTGTGTGTGTTGGGGGGGGGGGTTGGGCCTCATGGATGGGGCCTGAGAAGTGAGCTGTAGGAACCTGAAGAAAGAAAGATGGAAGAGTGGGGTCATGGGCGAACTGAAGGAGCAGTGCTCCTACTGGAGAAACGGCAAGGTGTGGCTGCAAGGCCTGGCCTAGACCTCAGCTGTGTCAGTGGGAAGGGAGGGAGACGCGAGGACAGCAGAACACATCTGCAGTACCAGCAGCGTAAAGTCTGGTGGGGCTGAAGCTCCCGAGATCTGGGCAATAAAAGGAAGGGACAGGCAAAAGCGTAGACTGGGCTGAGAGCAGGGTGTTGTCATGGCCACCAAAGAGGCCCGACGGGCTGTCATCACCAGGCAGAAGGTGACCAGAGAGAATGCAGGAGGAGAGGGACTGAATGCAGGACCAAATGGGGCTGGGGAACACCTAAATGAAGAGTGAGGCCACCGTGCAGGGTGGGTGGGCTGAGTGGCAGCGGGACAGGTGTGAGGGTTTTGGGAGGGTTGGAGAGAGCGACCGGTGCAGCAGGGGCTTCAGCTAGGATGGTAGTGGGCAGGGCTCCAGGCCAGCAGGATCCTCAGAGGAGCAAGGAACACGATCTGCAGAGGCACACGCACCTGCAGCACAGAGCTCAGGGACTTCACCCGGGTGAGGGGCAGAGACGCCAGGGCTGCAGAAAGCCGAGTCTGGGAGCAGGAGTCTGAGTCTGCCAGGTATGCACAGGGGCAGCTCCGGAAGCAGGGATGGAGCGGCCCAGGGTCTCAGGAAGATTCTGGGTTACCAATCAGGTCAGGTTAGGGACCAAGATGTCACCAACTGGGGGAAAGTGTGTTTGAATCACTTCAGCTTCTTGTATTTTGTTTGATATTGAGAAACAATTCCTTCTTCCTCGGCTTGTCATAGATGTTAAAGAGTAACACAGGCATTTTATTCAGCGAAGTCTGACTAGGCTATGCTCCCCTCTCTGTGGCCAGCTTTCTTCACTGTAAATGTGTAATGATAGATTTTGGGGCTGTTGCACAAGTTAAAGACCACACATGAGCATACCACACATGTTGCATCTCATAAGTGTCACTCAACTATTTTTAAATTTAGCATCTCTACCTTTTTGCTTCATTTTGTTTTATAAAAGAGATAATACTTTTCTCATGGAAAATTTCCAAAAGAATATTAATTACTTTAGCATAGCTTCATTTACCATCAGGTTTTGAGACCAGCAAGCACACACACACACACACATACACACACACACACACACACACACACACACATACCGCGCACACACACACACACACACACACACACGGCAATGTTGGAATCTACTGTGGTAGTTGTGCTCAACCTAATTGAAATGAAATTGGAGTTGATTTAATTGTTGGCATTTAGAGAACAAAATTTTGCTGGATCCATGTGTATTACATGGAAATCCAAAAGAACCTGAAATTCCAGTAAGTGATTAGTTCATTATGTAGACTAATTGCTTTTACAGTTATAAATAAATTCGAAATATTGCAGATCTAAACTACACACCTGTGCACTAATTGCTTTTCGGAGAGTCGTTTCCATGGCTGCAAAGTAGACTTTCAGCTTCCCACAGACCGGATGGTGCAGGTGGGCGCCACAGACGTGCAGCAGCGGGGCACGGTGTGCCAGACTTCAGCACCGCGGCCTCTGGACAGCTCCATGCAGAGCTGGCTAACTCAGAATTTCAGGAGAATATTAATTAGGTTTGCAAAAGATTTTTCACTGCAGAGAACACTGGCCTCAGAGACTGCAAGCAACACCTTCCGTGTCCCACAGCGAATAAAACAACCGTCTGGAGCTGGTGCTCTGGTTCATTTGAGTCCGAACCCTTAGCTCTCTGCTCGGTGCAATTGGTAGAAACAATACTTTCTTGGGAACATTTTAAAAAGAAACTAATGACCAGAACTCTGGATGCTTTAGTTAAATATGTGCATTTTAAAAAGCTTGCTTCTGCCTGAATTTGCATAATGGTTCTTTCCCATAGGCCAAAGTTACCTTTTACTCTGTTTAATAGACTCAGTGGTACATAGAACTATATGCAAAACGATGACCTCAGGAGGCTCCTTTGGCCCAAAATGCCTTCTTCCCTGATTGCCCACCTGTGACCTCCATGGCTGAGTCCACTTCCCAATGGAGCTATTGTGTTTCTTTGTCCTGGTGTCTAAGTGGAAATGCACCTGCAGATGAAGGTGCAGGGCCTGGAGAAGGGCTCTGGGTTGAGGCAGGAATGATCTCTCCTTCTGTGCTTGGGACATGCAGCCTTTCATCAGTCACAGAGGCAGGGTGCCTCCATGCACACGTGCTGGAGTAAGAGATCGCCTGGACTGTGTGGCTCACGGAGAGCAGACTCTTGGTTGTCCTAATTCCTGTGGCTGTCGAGTCCAAGATCAAGGTCCTGCCTCTGTTGCCTGGTGAGGGCTGCAACCTGGAGAGGAGGAGCCCTGTTGTCATATGGCAGGAGGCAGATGGGCACATGGCTGGGCACTGTGCAAAGTCTCTCTTGTAAGGACCTTGATTTCACCCATGGGGAGCAGCTGTCACAGCCTTATCAGCCTTAGAGGCCCCACCTCTCAGTACCATCACAGTGGAATTCTGGAGGGGACACATTCAGCCTGCTCACAACACAGGGATATATAATATCTATAATTTTGTTCTTTTGAAACAATTTCAAATGTACAAAACAAGTTGTTAATGTGGTCCCCTTCCTTAGGAGACCCCACTTGAGTTTCACTCGTCATCTCTCAGATGTCCTATGTGGCATACAGGCCCAGTTTGGATCATGGGCTGTGGATTGTTCTCTTCAGTCCATTTCTGGACCAGTTTCCCAGCTTTTGCTTGACCTTCATGACCTTGGTGGTTACAGGCCAGGTATTATGTAGAACACGCCTTGCTTTGGGATTGCCTAGTGCTTCCCCATCAGGAGACACAGGTTCCTTGCCTTTGTAACTCTGCTTGCAGCCTTGGGCATCCCATGAGGTACATTTCTCCTGTTGGTAGTCACTGCTGTACCTGTTAGTTATTGCTGTGTAACAAATGACACTAACATTTTATAGTGTTAAAAATAACACTTTATATTATTGATGGCTTCTATGTGTTAAGAATGCAGGAGAGGCTGGGAGTTAGACTCAGGGTCTCCACAGAGGCTGTGATGAGACAAATCTGGGTGCTTTTCTCCTTTCTGTTTGTGCTGTCACCTCTCCTGGGCAGGCCAGTCTGTGCTTACCCCCGTGCAGCCTCAGGCTGTGGGAAGCATCTTCTTGGTCCTCACACATCTCTCCTGGTGGCTGGCTTGCCACCACCACATGCAGCTGAGGAATCAATGGGGAAAGGGGTGACGCTTTCGGGACCCAGTCAGGTGTGACTGCCACTGTCCTCTATGGCCAAAGCTGCCATGCACAAAGGGTGGCAGGGTCAGGGTCCGGAGGAGCAGAACGCGTGGATGGGGGAGGAGGTACCAAGGACAAGTGCGGCGAGTGTAATTTGTTGTGCTGCTTGCTTGGAACAGTCTTAGGCAAGTTTTTCTTCCAGTTTGTAAGTGCTCTGCAGGGAATATCACGAGCGCCTAGCCCTACCTTCACCTGTTAGTTTTAGCACCTTCTGAGATCTCTTACTCGAGTTACGTCTTGGCTGATAGCGACTTTCTAATTTTACCATTCTTTCTACACGTTTTTTCCCCCCCCTCTGGCATGTTTCCACAGAAAAGCGCTCTGCTATTTGTATATTTATGCACGCATGTATTTATGTTATCAGCATAGGTTCAGGGGTTCCAATGCAACACTGATATGTCACTGTCAAGATTCACCTTGATGCTGATGGCTATGGTTTGGGCCCAAAATGTCACCTCTAAGGCTCTTATATTATTCAGAGGAGGCCTTCTGGAAGAGATTGGACCATAGGGCTGCTACCCACATCAGTGGGCTAATCTGTTGGGAACCCCATGGCTGAGTGTGTCTCGAGGGTGTCTCACAGGTCCCCTCTCTACTACTTGATGGCCCAGACCTGAGTGCTTTCTTCTCCAAGCCCTTTGGCCATGGTGCTTGTGCCTTAAAGCCCACTGACCACGGTCCTGAGGCTGTGAGCCCAAGCATCCTGATCTCACTTAAGTTGTGCGTGTAGGGGCTTCATCCCAGCAGCAAAGCGGTGCAGCTATGTTTATACCTTTATAGACTTGGCCCATGGGAGCCCCAGGCTGGCTTTCATGGCCTTGAAAGAAAATGAAGCTGGATCAAAGCACAGTAGTTTTTACAAAATGAAGCTGGTGTGTATAACTGTGTTCTCCTTTTTTGAATAGGCATAGGCTTGATTCTTTTTTTGTGGTGCCAGGGATTGAACTCAGGACCTTGCTCTTGCCAGGCAAGTGCTTATTCTACTGAACTATCTCCTGGCTCTTGATTCTGTTTTAGGAAAATAAATACCTAGGTGGGAAAGGAGAGGATCAGAGGCCGGGTGCACCTTGAGCAGTGAGCTGCCGTGTGTCTCTGGCATGCCCACGCCATCCAGCCATGGGTGAGGCAGCCTTACCTCACCATGTGTGTGGTAGCATCACACGGTGGTCTTCACTTTGGATTTCCTCAGGGATGGTGGCGCCCAGCATCACATGCTTCGTTTTCATGTGGATGCCATCATTGCTCAAGGTTTCATTGTTTAAAAAAGTTTTATTCAGGGCTATCCAGATAGCTCAGTGGATGAAAGCACCTGCTTAGGCAGATGCAGGGCCCAGGGTTCCACACCTGGTGTGCCCTCCTGGCTCCACCCTGGGGTGTGCTGATACAGCAATTGAGACTGGGCACTGTGGTGCGTGCCTGTAATCCCAGTGCTTGGGAGGCTGAAAACAGGAGAATCACTACGATTCTAATCTAAATTTAAAAAAGAATCAGCTGTACACGTGTCCGCTGGTGTATTTCCAGACACTCTACTCTGCTTCAGTGATGTATATTTTTTGACTTTAGGCCACTGCTGCGCTACCTTGGTGGCTGTAGCTCTGCTATCGGGCAGGAAATGTTAGCCACCCTAGTATGGATAACTTTCACAAAGTTGCTCAATTATTCTAGATTCTTTGCAGGTCTGGAGGATTTCTAGCCAGAGTTTAACTTCTACAGCTCTGTTGGGATGTTCTCAGTGATGCTGCGTCAGATCAACAGATCATCTTGAGAAAGAACTACAGTCTTAGCTGGGTTCCTTTTCTCTCATGACTAAGAGAGAATATCTGACACCCAGAATTAAGGAAGGGAAGGTTTATCCAGCTCACAGTGTGAGGAGGTTTCAGTCCATGCTCGACTGGCTCTGAGGCAGGGTAGCATATGGCAGAGGGCAGCAGTCCATGGCAGCAGAAAACAGCAAAACAGCCAGAGTCACGTGGAAGAGCAGCAATAGCAAGCCTCTCTCCCTTCCTTATCTGTACACAGGCTGCCCATACCAGGGCGGGTGCAGCACTCATGCCCCTAATCCCAGCAGTGTACCATGAGTCAACCAGAAACTCTAGAGACTGCCTATGATTGCATGAGGCTTTGGGGTCACGTAGACATAAACCATAACATTAGCAGTATTGAGTCTTTCAATAAGTGAATCTATTATAACCTGTATTTATTTCACTTAGCAATGCTTTATAGTTTCTAGTTTGTAAATCTTTTACATCTTCAATCATTTGACATTTTTGTGCTATTATCTCAATTTTCAAGTTTCAGAACTGAATTACTACTAACATAGAGACACATGATGACATTTATGTGTGGATCTTGTATTGTGCATTCTTATTAAACTCCCTTGCTAATCTAGAATTAGTTGGGTGTGTTATATCACATTTTCCTAAGGTGGTCCTGTTTCCTGCACAGGAAGTTGGTGCCATGTCTTTCTTGCCCCCTTTCCTTTTCTTGCCTTATTTCACTAGCGAGCATCTCCAGGATGCCAATGGGAAGTTAAAGCTCATGGCACAGTAAGGAGTTTATTCTCTGCCCTGGGGGTTTTTCTTTCACTTCTACAAGGGCGCTGCTTTTCTGCCTTCTCACCCAGGTCATTTCTCATGAGATGCTTCTTTCTTCTATTATTTGTGATGAGAAATTGCTACTGTGTTGCTCGTGGGCACTGTGTATGAAATGTCTATTTCTCTGCTTGTTTTTAAGATTTTCCTTTCCACTCCCAGTTTTGAGGGAATTGATCAGAACACGCCTTGGGGTCGTGTCCTTGTCGTCCCTGTGCTCTCGGTTCACAGCACTTCTTGGATCTGTGGGACACAGTTGACTATCACATCTGGAGTATTTCCTCAATTTATTCTCTTTCTCCGCTCGCACACCGTCCTCTCTTCCTTGGGACTTGGTTGCCCCTGCACCGGGCTGAGGCTGTCCTGCGGCTTACCGGCTCTCTCTTCATTTCTGACACTTCCACTGGCCTTAGTCCTATGCCAGGCGCTACGTGCAGGGCTTCCGGTGCCCGCCCTCTCCCCTGGCCACGACCTTGGGCAGAGCGCTTCTTCGCTCATGCATTGTGGTTCTCATTGCTAGATACGCAGTTGGGGACATTTTTGTTGTTGTGTGAACATATGGAATTAACTCTTGCGCATATGGAATCCTGGCATAATGACTGTTTTAATGCCCTTCTCTGCTAATTCTAGCATCTGTGTCATTTTGGGTTGGTTTTGGCTGTTTTTCCCCTCCTCCCAATGCATTTCCCCCACGTCCTTGCATGCTTGCTGGTTTTGGCTGGATGCCAAGCACTTTGAATTTTAGCTTGTTTGATGCTAGATATTTTGTATAATTTTGAGCCTTCCCCCCCCCCCCCCCCCCCCCGTCCCCTTAGGATTCAGTTAAGTTACCTGAAATGATTTGGTCCTTTCAGGTCTTGCTTTTAAGATTTGTTAGGTGGGAATTAGAGCTGCGCTCTGTCCAGAACTAATTATCCGCACTAATGAGGTGAGAGATACCAAGTGGGAATCACCGGCTGATGAAAGCGGGGCTCTTCCTGCCTGGCCGTGACCCGAGTGACTCCATGTCCTGGGCGTGTGCTGGTCACTGGGGCCCTGAGGCCCTCGAGGGCCCTGTCCCAGCTGAAGACTGTTTCCTCCTGCTCATGTGCTGCTCAGTGGGCAGCTGGGTCAGCCAGGGTCCCTGAAGACCTCTGGCGCTCCATCCACTGTGCTCTGCTCTGGTGCCACTCAGCAGCACCAGCCACCTCCATCTCCCTAGACTTCTTTCCATGCAAAAGTCCCCAGGGCTCTACCCACACATCCTCCCTGAGTCCCATTGCAGAAACTCCAAGCTGCGCGGTGGGCTCCCTGAGGGTTCTCGGTCTCCCAGGCCCACCTGCTCTGCTGTTGGAAAGTCTAGCAAGCGCAGACCTTGGTTTCCACACTGTGTGAGCATTCAAGGGTAAGGCAGAGGATCGTGTACATACAGCTGTCTACCCTCCCCCCCATCTTGTCTGTAATTCTGATGTCCCCATCATTCATGGAGCGACTCCTGTTCTCTGGTCCACCAGCCCGCCCACCTGCACCTCCTCCTTTCTCTGTCCCAGCCCTGGATCACTCCTCTCTCCCAGGAGTGCCCCCTGTCCAGGTCCGGGTGAGTACACGGATCCAGCAGAGGGGGTACAGGTTTCTGTGGAAGTCGGCGCTGTCAGGCCAACCTGGGGAGACGTTTGGGGCAGATGTGTGAGTGCAGCATGTATGTTTGCCCTGGGCCCTTTGTGAGGTCCAGATGACCCCGGAGTCCCACCCTTCCTGGGAGAGCGGCCCTAGCACTCATCCGCCCTCATTTCCTCTTCCTCTCAGCTGCTGGGTGCAGTGACAGAAGTGGAGGTGGCACCCAATGCCCCAAGTCGGATTTGAATCTTTCCGAAGTCCCCAGCTGCAGAGAGGGGCATGAGGAGGCCGTGGAACTGGCGGAGCCAAGCGGGCAGCTACATGGACCCGGGACAGCGCCAGGTCCGATGCCTGCCCCCTGCTCTCCCTATGGGACATCACATAGGACATAACTGCCAGGGCTCTGCTGCTGCTGCAAGGGTGGTGGGCACTGTGTGGGCTAAACGGGCAGCTTCTGCTGGCCCCAGGGCGGGGCTGGCCCTGGGGGGGGGAAGGTCAAGACGGAGGCCGGAGGTCATGGGACCACGGCCACAACAGCCCTGGGAAGGGTCGGCGTGAGGCGGACAGGGTCCTCACGCATCCCTCGCCATCATGCTGGTGGCCTCCACATATCGGACAACGCTTGACACACAGAATGCCTTCCTCAGGGACAGGAGGCATGTGGCGGTTGACGGGCAAGGGGCTCCACTTAAGGGGTCCCAGAAAGAAAAGCTGCACCCATGGTTGTGGACCCACAGGTGGCCCTTGGCGGGGCAGTGACTGGAGGACGCAGGCCTAGACTCCGTCTGTGCCCAGACCTCTGCCTGGTTCTGTGAGCCTCAGTTTACCTGTCTACAAGAGATCAGCAGCTCCCAGAGAGCAAAGGATGGATGGCTTGGGGCCCATGGGAGGCTGGCCCAGTTGGATCACGAGGGGCTCCACATGGCAAGACAGTGGGTGAGACTCCCCATCCCAGGCCAGCATCCCCCTGGTACCAGTGGCCCTTCCTTGCAGGCACTCCAGCGTGCCATCCCGAGCAGATCCCGCACAGAGTGTGGTCGGCAGGTGCACACAACCTTGCGCCGTGGAGACAACGGCACTTTGTCTAGCTCATCATGGCCCTGAGCGTCCCCGAACCCAGTGCCCGGGCTCATGGCCTGTCAGACTCCTGGCAGCACTGTCCT
>PVKN010039348.1:0-10897 GCA_004027915.1 Capromys pilorides | reverse complement strand
ACATAAAAGCATACAGGGACATGTACATGGCTTTGCTCTTTTCAAACTTACAGAACTACATCAAAAATAAATTAACACATACCAGTTGTTGCTAGAATCTGTTTTTGTTTTTAGGCAATGGCATTTTGTGTCATCCTACTCTGGCAGGGTATTTTAATTGTACCTAAATATTTTTGCTCTATATTTGTTTGATGATCCCTCTGGATTTATTGATTGATTGATTGATTTGTGATGTCATCTGCTCATTTTGCAACAGTTTATCGAACACTTCACATGTCCCAAATACTTGGCTACTTGTGAGCAGTTTTGTAATATGGCTTCTTATGATTGCTTTACAACCGTGTGTGTGTGTGTGTGTGTGTGTGTGTGGTGCTGGGGACAGAACTCAGGGTTTTATACATAAAAGGCGAGAGCTCTACCACTGAGCCACATCCCTAGCTCTTTACAACCTGATTATATGCCTTGTCCATTTCCTCAGTACAGTATGAGGCAAACTTCAGCCTCTCTCTACAACTCACATCCCTTGAGTTATCATTCAGGGCACCCCACTCTCATGTTGTTATAGTTGCTGCTGCTGGGCACCTCCAGCTCCCCAACACCCCAAGTCCTACTCTTGCCCAGTTCCTGATAGTATTTCTTCCTCTTTACTTCCACAGCCTAAATCTTAGCATGGGCACTAGATATCTCCTTCCCTGAGTCATTAATCTAGACCTTTTAAAAATCTTTATCTTTATCTGTGACATTTCAGAACATCCAAGCCCAATGCATGTATTTATTGATCATACTCCTGTGCCACTTTCAATTTGTGTTGTAATACTACAATATTAATCTCTACAATTTTTGGAACCATGATCTCTTTTTCCCATACTCTAGAGACTTCTGTTTTATTGTACAATTCTAAACAGAGCAGGAAAAGTAACCTCATGTTTTGTCATGAACTTTATCAAATAGGCCAGAATACACCGACTTTATCATACCCCAAAATGTGCAATCTACCATCTTCAAGGTGCATTACTCATTACATCCTTGTTTTCACCTCTGAAGAAAATTTGGCTAGCTTTAAGCTGAAGTCCTTATGCTGGGGTTTCTCAACGTGTATTTTAGGTGAAAAGAGTCCTGTGGTCAAATAAGATTCAGGAGCCCTGCCAGCCTCAGCCCACCTTGAAGAGAACAAAAGTAAATCAGCCCCCTGAAAATTCCGAGAATTCTGGAGGCAAAACGTCTGGTTACCTTTGTCAAGTGGAACATTTCCCATGCCTTCGCATCCTCCATTGCGTAACGTTTGTTCCCACACCTTGAAAGTAATGTTAGCAGAAGCTACTTTGGGAAACGCTAACTTACATAGCCTTCCGACTCCGCCCACGTCATCACACACTTATTTATCATTACCAGGAATGGTTCATGCCTTCTCTTTGCTTAGATCCACATTCAGTGTGTAATGAAATCACCACAGATGAACCATGACCAGCCACAAAATTCCAGCTATTCCGCAGGTCACATCTCTGTGTAACAACTGTGGAGGCAGGAGTCTATTAAAAGCACAAATCATGTGCCATTTGCCTGCTTAGAATCCCCCAGTGGCTTCCTAAAGTATGCAGAAGAAAATAGAGTCACAGGGGCTGAGGAGCTGTCTGACTCCCTGCCATTCTCCTCCTCTCTGCGTCGCTCAGTCATGCTGGCCTTTCTTCCTTCCTCAAGATGTCGAGTTCGTTCTTGCTGCAGAGCCCTTGCCCTTGCTTTCTTTCTCTGGGGACCCTCCAGCCCAAGTACCCCAAGGCCACTCCCCTTCCTCAGGTCTTTCACATCTCATTTCCTATCATCCCGGCCTCTGTATCTCAAATTCTTCCTCCTTCCACTTGCTTCTTTTTCTTTCTTTCTTTCTTTCTTTCTTTCTTTCTTTCTTTCTTTCTTGCTTGCTTGCTTGCTTGCTTGCTTGCTTGCTTGCTTGCTTGCTTTCTTCCTTCCTTCCTTCCTTTCTTCTCTCTCTCTCTCTCTCTCTCTCTCTCTCTCTCTCTCTCTCTCTTCTTTCATTTATTTGGTACAGGGTCTCGCTACACAGCTCAGACCACAGTGATCTTCCTGGCTTAGCCTCCCCAGTGCTGAAATTACAGGTGTGCACCACCATGCCCAGTTTCAGTGGCCTGCATAGCACCGGGCGGCAAGGCATGAGGCTGGCACTACATGTGGCACTGGGCATCAAACCAGGCAGGGTCCTTGTGCTTGCCAGGCAGGGGCTTAGACCTCTCAGCTATCTTCCCAGTCCCCACCTGCTCCTTTCTGACCTTATTCTCTGCACCCTTTGACCCACAGTCATACCACAGCCTACACTGTGCTTTCTATTCATTAGGTTATACAGTTTTTGGTTGCCACCCCATCAGAATATGAGACATAAGAAGGAAGGGAGGGCCGGTGGGATAGCTCAGCAGTCTAAAGTGCCTGCTTAAGCAAGCCTAGGCAAGCCTAGGCAAGCCTAGGGACTGTGGTTTGATCCCCGGAACCACATGCCTCACCAGCCCCACTCCCAGGGTGGGCTGAGCCGGCCACAAAAAAATAAGTAAAATAAAGTAAAACAAGTACAATTAAAAAAAAAAAAGAAGGAAGGAAATTTACTAATCGTTTTCACTATTCTATCCCTGAGGCCTGCAAAAATGCCTTACACACAGTAGAAATTTAAGAAATGTTTATTGAAAAAAATGTTTTGTTGAGGTTCAAATTTTGGCTGACTACATGATTGACAGGAATAACTGTATTACTTTCTTTCTCATTGCTGAGACATAAAACCCAACATTCACAAATTAAAGGACAAAGAGCTTATTTTGGTTGAGCTTTTAGAGCTTTTAGTGGCTCGCTCCAAAGCCAGCAGCACAGCAGACAGGTGCAGTAGCGGAGGGCAGGCAGGAAGCAGAGTCCAGGGGAGAGCCAGCAAATGAATTACAGCGTCTGGAGTGTGCCCGCAGTGAGCACCTCTTCTGACCAACTTTGCCTCCTAAGGCAGCTAACATGGCCCCATGGTACCCCAGAAATACTTGCATGAGGGGCTGGAGAGATAGCTCGGTAGAATAAGTGCTTGCCTGGCAAGCACAAGGGCCTGAATTCAATCCCCGGTTCCAAAAAAAAAAAATATACTTGCATGAGATGTCCGGGGGATACAAACCGTATGCTTAGATAAGGACCGCAACAATAAGAGAATTAATTTAGTAGGGTTTCTATTTGTGTTCCCCCAACAGATGTAGTTTTAATGAGATCACCTTGATTATTTCTATCATTGCACTCATCTCAACAGCTCAACTCTTACACTGTAGATTAAAGGAGAAAGAGATGGGATTTTATGCATCATTCTATAGCTCAGAGGCACAAGAGCATGGCCTTACAAATAAAGGGCACTATTGGTAGGTTTCTTCGCTGCTCCCAACCAGAGATCAGCTCATTAAGCATTGAAATGTGCACCTTTCTTTAGTTTGTTTTGATAGTAATGGAAATTTTATGACGCCTTTTTGTTACTTCCAAAGCAAAACCACATTTTATCCCTACCCCCACAACATCAACTCTAATCATTATGAAGAAACTGTAAGGTTGCAATGGCTTCTAAATGCAGTCAGGAACTATTGTTTTTTGTGTTGGATCTAAGGCATTTCTTACTTCACAGGTGGGGGTTTCATACTGAGGGGCTGATAAAGCCTGGGCCTACACATTCATTCAACTTCTTGACAGCTCTAGAGGTCCTTCAGGACTCTGAAGGTCTTGACAGTCCTCAAAAAATGGGGAAGGGGATGGATATCCTTAAACATCGAATTGAAATCACCAGTAAATGGGATGTGCTCAGTTGTGGCATTCACATCTAGTGTGACAGTGGGCAGTTGTTTTGCTTTTCCTGTGTTCCTCAAAATTCTTGTGTTGGAAATTTAAAGTCCACTGCAGCAATGTTGAGGAGTGAGAGGGAGTGAAACCTTTCATTATTCATTATTGCATGAATAGGTTTGTTTCACAAGCACTGTCAACCCTCTATGTGTGTCTCCCTGTGCCTCTCTGCACCTCCCCACTGTGCCTTGCTTAACGTTCAAAGAAGCTCTCTCCAGATGCCAGGCCCCTGATCTTGGCTATCTCAGACTCCACACTGTAGGAAATAAGATCTGTTCTTTTGAATTACTCAGCCTGTGGTTTTCTGTTATAGAATATGACAGCAAACTATATATCTTCTCTTAAAGTCTCATTTTCTTCAACCACAAAATGAGCATATTTTGCCTCTTGCATATATTCATTTGAGAATTAAGTTAAAATGCATGTAAGTTTGTTTGTCACAGTGACAGATACTATTCTTCCTTTTCATTTTATTTTTCCCATTCCTAAATCCATTGCTTAGCACAGAGGGAAGACCACATAAATGTTAACTAACATAATTCTTAACTCATATATCTTTTCTAAAGTTTTCAGACTGACCTACTAGCAGTCAAGCAAAGAATACTTTTCAGGGGTCTTCTCAGGACCTAGGATACTATTGAGCATTATAACAGGGTAAATAGACAAGCAAAATACGTATTTGAGATGCTTATATCCCAGTTAAGGGTGAAGTACAAATGCAGAATAATACAATTTGAGAAGTGGGGAGGCTGAAAATTGAAAACTGACGGAAGATGACAGATACCTCTCTCAGTCATGCTTGAAGGATAAGCATTGCCTGTCGTTCGTGGAGAGGAAAGTGTTCTCCAGGGCTGGAGAATACGGGAGCTCAAAGGCTGGAGAATATGGGAGCTGAAAGGTAAGATCGGGGTTGGGCAGAGTGGTGGAAAGGGTACAGGTGTGGGGGTGGCAGCAAGGAGGGTTGTGAAGCATTGGAGAGATCCACAGGCCGCGCTGCCCTGAAGGGAGGAGAGCAGGCAGGGGGAGGAGTCACAAGGGCGGGCACAGCCTGGGCCGTGGGGCTGGGGTTGTCTTTAACACAGAGTAGTCAAGGGTAGGTGGGGTAGAGCTGGAAAAGAAGCAGATGGTGGGGTAGGGCAAAAGAGTTGCTCTGGCATGGCGTTCCTGGGGGAGGTTGGAAGGGGGAAGTGGAGGATTTGGCTTGAGAGATGTTTCCACAAGGATCTAAGGTGGCATGGCAGAGAGATGGTCAGTGATTGAATCAGTTTTGAACACAAATTGATTAATAATAGATGTTCTGCCCTATTTCCTTGTCAAACAGTATCTCCTGTTTTCTCAGTGATAGATCTTTGAGATCAATGATCACTCTGAATCTTACCCAAAGGTCAAGCGGCTTGGTGAGGGTACACAGACCCTAAGAGCAGAGCTTGGAATTAGACCCAGTGTGTCAGCCTCTAGGACCTATTTCCTAAACTCTGTGCTGCCTTGTCTCTGAAAGATAGGAGGGCTGTGCCGTCCCAGGGCACAGCTGGGGTCACCTTTTCTACTTAACTCAGAGTGGGTTGGAAGCTGAGAAGTAGAGTTAACAAGAATGGAGAGGGCACAGTCCTTGGGGTTGAGCTGAGGACTTGCAAAAAGAATTTGGAAGAAGCACTGTGGGAAAATGTGGCAGAGTGGAAAATGAGAAACAAGCAAGAGGCCTGCTCCACAATACCATGGGGAGCTGCTCATTAGGGGCAGAGAGATCTCACGTGTGAGCTCGTGGTGCCCCTGGTAAGGATCCAATGAAGTCCTTGCAGGGCTTGCAAAAAGGCGCTAGATGTAGAGGGCAGCTTTGCTGCACCCTGGTGCAGAGCAGCTTCCATCCAGTGCAGCTTTGTATGGGGGTACGCGAGCTGCAACTCAGGTTGCTACAACCCACCTGAAATCCATATGGACACTTCCTCAGGTTGTGTCTGCAAGATCCCTGAGGCTGAGGTAAGAAATTTATCCCACCATTAAAATAACTTTGGGGCAACCTGCTTTGGTCCCCTTCTGTCCCTCTCTTGGACAAAAGCTTTTATTTTTTTCCCTCAATAAATATTCTCCTCTTAAAAAAATAAAATAAAATAAAATAAATTTGTAGGTTTACTGACAAGGTTTACCTTCATATCACTGAAAAAGAATTTTCAGGATGCACCAGTAAAAAGGAGACATAGAAAATGTTTGTTTGAACACATTCCATTATTGAGTGTGGGTGCTCAGAACATGGGAACGTGTTATAAAATGGCCTGGGGCACATTTAAAAGGGGATCTTATGATAGAGGAGCCAGAGCTAGGTGTGCATTTTCACTGCCATCCATCACAGTGCAGGCTGTTCACAGCACACGCCTTTGAAGTCAGGATTTGTTGTTTGAAGTTGAGCTACGGTGTTGCCAGAGTTGTTGCTTCTGCAGCTAGAGGAAAAGGCAATTGGTAGGTTTTAAAAGAAAGTGTCTAGTGCCCAGGAATTTATAGGCTATTATAAAAGAGGCTTTAGGAATTTAGCACTATTCTCTGTAAGAACAGAAAGGTCATAAGCTATGGGACTTCCCGAAGCAGGCAAAAATTGTCTCAAAATTGTAGTTTTACTTAAAAGCACAACACTGAACTCTTGATTTTCTTGTCTTCTTTTTATTTATCTGTTAGTCTTACTTCATTATGACTATAGCTTATTGGCCTGAAGAGGGTAGCTACACAGGCAGTACATAGACATGACACTATTTCTTTCTATGAGCTGAGTAATGATTATACTAGATTAAATTTATTGGATTAGTTTTTGCTCATCCTTTGCCATCTCTGTCATTCTTTGAGAACTCTTCACTGAGTGACAGCAATTTTCATGGGGTACTTTTATCCCGCCTCATCTCAATGCTAAAGTACTATCTATGTCCTCTCTGTCAAGTAGATGTTCTTATTGCCCCCATATTAGAAATGAGAAAGACTGAGGCCTGAACACTATGATGTAATATTTTCAAGGCCCCTTGGGTTTTCTACCACTAAAGCTTGCCTGTTTTTAGGTGTTACAGCTGTTCTGTGAGCCCTCTGTGCAGCAGCCGTGTTACCAAAATAGTGGAGGTTGCTGTGTGTAGATAATGTGGGAAACGCTGCAGCTGGGGACCAGGTCTGAGAGCAAAGACGAGGGACAAAGCAAGTCAGTGTGAGCTGGGTCTGAGCCTGGCTCTGCCTACCTAGGGAGGTCACCTAACCTCCCCAAAACTTCGCTTCTGGTTATTCTCCCTGCCATTACCTTCTGAAGTTGTTGAATGATCATCTTTAACCATGAGGTTTTAAAAAATATTTTTAACCTATAAGTATTCTTTTTTTATTATTACTTTTAATAAGAAATAACAATGTGACAGTTTCAAAACACGTTATTAGTACATTTCAGTATTTGATACAATACATATTGTTGTCCTCCTATTAGATATACAGAGCCCAGGGTGTAGATGTTACAATTTTTCAAATCATTATTGGTACAACCAAATTTCTTCTCATTGAACTAAGAGAAAGTGGTTGTATTCATAATCCAATGTTCTAACCGTGACATTTTTAAGAGGAAGAAAATAGATAGCACATCTGGCATTGATCCAAAGTTAATAAATGTTGAATTAATTACTCTGTATGTACTTTATGCAATCTATCACTAACCCACCAGTCACTGATTTATCTTTTATGCAAGACTTGTCTCATGCCAGCTCTTTGGTGGATGGAGTAAAACTTCATCAGGTCTTGAGGAGCTTAGAGCAGAGCCTAGCAATCAGAGACTGAGTCACAGAGACTGCTCCAGAATGAGTCACTTGGAGGCAGTGTTTTACTTTAGTGGGGGTCAGAGTTGGGGAAGAAGGGAGACCCATTGGTGGCCAGGGTGGGGTGGGAATGGAGTGTGGGACTTCTGAATCCTGTGGAGAGCCATTCTGTGTCTCTCCATGAAACTGGCATTTCATGGAAGGAATTATTTCAGTTTACTATTGCTCCAAACGTGTACATGTTTCTAGCTCTTTTAACTCATCAAAGAACCTCTGCTTGGAAACATTAGCGATAGTCATTGTGTAACATTGGCCTGGAGTCCTCCTCCTCTGATGTTCATTCTGATCGTCCATTAGTGATGGGACAGTGTCTAGTAGCTGTAAAGTTCACTCTGTTTTGGCATTCATACTCTCAAGGGTGAAGACTGGAGTTCTGCATGTGTTCTTCTGTACGAAGGAGAAAGAATGATCCACTCCGTACATCCTTCATTTCTTGGATGCTGTTCATATCACCCTATAATCTTGGGCTGATTTTCAGGAAAACCTTCTGCCAGGGGATGGTTTTTCCACCCTGCCCACCTTTCCACCACCCTCCAGATATAAGGAGAATGGTGCTGCTGTGGGGGAGATGGCTCAGTTCCAGCAGGCCAGAGAGTGGGAAAGCCATTGGCTTGTTACTGTCACAGGTGATAGCACAGAGTAAGAGGGCTGGTCCTGACTTTGTCAAACAAAAGTTTTAGACCTGTTTCTCATTGTGCCTGGTTGTTATGGTTACCAAACAGCTGGACATACATGGAGCTTTTCCTCTGTCTCTGTTGCATGTCTTTAATCATGAGGTGGGGCCACTGTGGGATTAGCTTAGAGGCATGAGTCAGTGGCACAAGGCATGTTTCTATTTGTTAGCATTTTATTAGTAGTTTTATTGAAGTGTTTAAAGCCCAGTGGAAACTGAAGCCCTTCTGAAAGAACTCTGTGCTCCATGGTGAGAAATGGTCATGTCCCCACTTCAGAAGCCAGTGCTGTCTAGGGAAAGTGGTCTGAGACTTTTGTACACCTGAGCAGTTTGCAGTTCTGGAATGGTTGAAATGATAGGAGAATTCTCAGCAAGAAGCAGAGGAAGAAGTACTGAACTGGATGGAGTGAGGAGGTCAGGCTGAATTGCTATCCACGGAGTCAGCTGGGGTCCTCAACTTTACCCACATTTAGATTTGGGTGATTGGGACAGGGGAAAAAAAGAAAACCAGTCCATTTACTTCACCAGAACCAACAAGTTGATGGTAGGTGCCTGATGTTGTATGGTGAGGGTTATGCAGCATCCCTTGGGCTGTGAGAAAGACTGGGAGTGTAGCAGTGGGTTTGTGAGAAGAGTGCTGGGTCTGATTAGCAATTGCCACCATGGGCCCTTGGGGTGGGGCAGGTCGCGGGTGCCAGCAGATGAGTAGTGTCTATCATTCTGACACTAGAGGGTCCCATCCACATCCCAAAATCTTATGGCTAAAACTTAAAATAAACTTGCTCAAGTCTGTCACCACATCAATTTCTCAGTGGAACTTAATTACCAGGACACATAATTTTCAAATAGCCAAATTGCTAGAAAAATGAATATCTGTTTGTTATATTCACTACACACATTAAGCCTGATTAAAACTTTCAAATAATGACTTTAAAATGTCTAAGCCATCACTGCAGACATTCTCAGCAACTCTCAAGGGACTGACTAGATGAAGAGTATGTGCAGCTTTGGAAAAAATATATTACATATGTTTACTGTCCTCACAATTTAAACTACAAATAAAGGAACTAAAAACCTGCACCGCCCCTTCCCCCCAACTCCTCCTGGGCCTCTGCTCACATCTAACACATGTGTTCAAAAGGGCTGAGAAATACTGTTAGCTATAATATGTGGAAAGTTCTGTGACGATAGTAATGTTTGGAGCAGGCAGAGGGAGCCAGCTTGACAGATAGAGATGTGGGAGTCTTTGTGGAACACAAACTCCAAAAAATCCGCAGAATTTTGGGCCTGCTTGGAAGCTGCCCTAGTCTTCTGCTACATTCAAGCAATACAGTGAGTGCAATCTCTCCCCCTGTGGACAGTTAGCATCAGTCTGTGTACCACATCATCACTATGCCAAGATGTTTGGAACCATGCCTTTCATGCAAGGCCAGAAGATTCACAAGAAGAGAAGATCCAGGGAGCTGCAGGTGCTGTCTGAATTCCATCTGGGTCTCTCCAATCTGTTCTATCAGCCCAGCCTCATTTCCTTCTTTTGAAGATGGGATTCTTTGCTAGTGACACAGGCTAGTCTTCTTGGGAAAACAGACTCTCAAATGGAGATCTGCTTGCACACCCTTTGGTCTGATGACCGAAGGCAGGAGGCAGGAGGCTGAACAAGTGGAGGAGGAATCGGCCCGCAGTGTTATTACAACAGTGGGCTGAGGCAGAAGAGCTGGGTCTTCATGTCTCTGTGAACCAGCATCTGTAAGTATGCTGGCTGCACTCAGAGAGGGCAAGACTACCAAAGCAGCACCTTCCCCTTCCCAGAGAAAAGACTCGCCTGTGTGCTGCAAAGGAGAGGACGTGAATGTGTGAGTGCCAAGCTGCTGGCACATACAGTGGCACGTCACAGCACCAACCACAGTAAAGGAGAACATGGCCACTGAAGGTCCTGGCCTTACATTTGCGCACAACTTCACCTCATTTTATGCCCTTTGTCACTTTTTTGTGTCTACACAATATTCCATTGCTTTAAAAACCATGGGTGGCTATCTCATACTCTAATTTGTGTGGTTTCTGTTTTTCCACAATGTGCTGCATTGCCACAGACCTCCTGGTCTGTGTGCTCACCTGTACCTGCTTTGCCTCCACAACTCCAAATTCCCAAAGTACACTTCTCTCACTGTAAGCTTCCGTTAAGTTCCCTCCATCCCCCTCTCATGTGACCCAGGAGCCTGTCAATCTTGCTCAAACTCCTTCCTACTTTGCATTGTAATGGAGGAACTTTGAATCAGAATTATTAGGTAGGTCTGCAGATCTGTCACAAAATGAGTACTCAAGAAGTGTAGTGGGTGTGAGAAGGATCCTGAATTCATGGACAGGCTTTACTTCCCTTTAGCCAATCAACTACTCAAGAATTTTTGTCTCACAAGTGTATCTGTCGTGTGGACATTCTCATGTTATTTGGTCAGTGAGTGGCTAGTACTAATAGTTATTTTTTGGCCAAGTGTTCTTTTGAGTTTGGAGTAAGAATACTTCTTCCCATTCTTAATATAAA
>PVKN010039347.1:0-10824 GCA_004027915.1 Capromys pilorides | reverse complement strand
CATCCACCAGAGACCAAATATCATTCTAATCTGGATTTTAGGCAAACTGGTTGATTGCTTATTTGGTTGGTTGGTTGGCTGGCTGGCTGGTTGGCTGGTTAGTTAGTTGGTTGGTTGATTTGCTGGCTGGTTGGTTGGTTGGTCGGTTGTTTGGCTGGCTGGCAGGCCGGCCGGCCGGCCGGCCAGTCAGTAGGTCGGTAGGTCGGTCGGTCGGTCGGTCGGCTGGCTGATTGGTTGGTTGGTTAGTTGGTCAGTTGGTTGACTGGCTAGTTGGCTGGTTGGTTAGTTAGTTGGTTGGTTGATTTGCTGGCTGTTTGGTTGGTTGGTCGGTTGTTTGGCTGGCTGGCTGGCTGGTTGGTTGGTTGGTTGGTTGGTTGGTTGGCTGGCTGGCTGGTTGGTTGGTTGGTTGGTTGTTTGGCTGGCTGGTTGGTTGGTTGGTTGGTTGGTTGGTTGGTTGGCTGGCTGGCTGGCTGGCTGGTTGGTTGGTTGGCTGATTGGTTGGTTGGTTAGTTGGTCGGCTGGTTGACTAGCTGACTGGCTGGTTAGTTGGTTGGTCAGTTGGTTGACTGGCTGGTTGGTTGGTTGGTTGTTTGTTTGGCTGGCTGATTGGTTGGTTGGTTGGTCGGTTGGTTGACTGGCTGGCTGGTTGGTTGGTTGGTTTGTCCACCCTGTTGCACTGCCACTGATATCATACAATACATAGAATTCTGTGTAGAAAACTCTGTATGCTTTCATGTTTCAGAGTAACTTTAAATAAAATATTTTAAAGTGAATACAAGAAGAATTTGGAAAGCAAGGAGAGAAATGGCTTACAGGCCAGAGAATTTATGGTTTTGTGCTTTGTGGATCTGGGAAAAAGTAAAAAGCAGATGGAACCAGGAGTTTGTTTTAAACTGTGGTTGCAGAGACCCCACAGCAATGGGAGCAGTGGGTAAAATGCTGTGGGTAGAGATGGAAACTTCACGTGTGAGCCAGACCTCACTGATGGCTGACTCACTCCTGACAGCCACCCTCGGCCTCTCCCACGGTGATGAACTTCCCGCTTTGTGCTTTGTGGAGCAGCCAAGTGGAGCACATACTTAGTGGGTCTGTGGCCACCCAGAGACCTCTGGGTAACTGATGACTTCCTCGCCCCAACCGGAGGTAGAGTGGATGTGTTCTGTGTTCCCCAGAGCAAGGAGAAAAGCCAAGAATGCACTATGGGAGTCCATCCCAGAGTGCACCCAGTGCCTGGGCCTGATTCCTGGCCTGCCCCAAATGGGCTGCTGGGATTGTGGTCCAGAGAGATGGGAAGAGCCAGAGCCTTCTCATGACCAAGAGGATCTGGCACTTGCTTCTGTAACTGAAGGTGTTTGGTCAACTTCTTTGAGAAGACACTACTGTTAGACTGAGAATTGGAGTCCCTCTGTCCTGTCACCTTATGTGATCTGTTCATCATAGGGTTCTAAAGGTGAAATGTGGGGAGGTCCCCACAGGCTCAAATGAATGATGATCAGCAGCAAGGAGCACGAAATAGAAAATTAAAATCAGAATTTCAAAGCGAACGTGTGCACTTGGTGCCAGGTCTTGGCCTCTAACTCCATTCTCCAACATGGGAAACCAGAGCTCTTTGGACACGTGGCTGAATCCAGGGCTGGGCAGAAAATACACAGGACAAACCCAGGGCACAGTAGTGCCAGAAAGTAAGGAAGCGCTCAAAAATTTTAAAAACAAAAAAGAAATAATAGAATTAGGTTAAAGGAACACAGGAGCCAAACATAAGAGCCCCTGGCCCCAGAGCTAAAAGATTTGAACAAAAAAATAAAGTGCATAGGATAGAGTTCAAAACGAATCCCAAGAGCCCTTGCAATAGCAAGAAATAATGGATGAATAAATGAGTGAGGCAAAAGACAAAGACAGATCTGCACAGAAGAATCTCCAATCATCTCAATGGGCACTGTTATGGTTTGTATCTAGTTGTCCTCCCAGAGCCTTGTGTGAATCATGGGGCTGTCAAGCAAGAGGCTCGAGGGGCAGGGCCAAAGGACCAGGGCGGGGCTTGAGGGGTGTGGCTAGGAGAGGTGCTAACAGTTAAACTGACCACATGTGTTGTCAGAGCCCCGCTCCGTCAGGCGGCCGTCTCTCAGAGGTATGGAGCCAATCATCCTGGACTCAGCAGCGTAGACTCGAGGTCTTGCTATGTCATTCAGACTGCTTTAAATTATGAAACCTCCAGTAACTGTGAGCCGAATAAACCTTTCCTCCTCTAAGCTCCTGCGTCAGGTATTTGTCCCAGCAATGACAGAATAGAAACTAAGACAGGCACCTTGTCCTCGAGGAAGCGAAGCGTAACTCCCCACTCTGCATGTGGACTGCAGCACCGATGCTTCTTTGGCAGAGTAGAGAGAAACCTGACATTGGCTGGGTGGTCAAGGTCAGCGCCAACAGCGATGAGTCACGGTGACAGTGCATGCCCTAGCATGGCCTTCAACTCCAAACACATAATCCTGCTCTAGTCAAGGGAAACTCAGCTAAGGACATTCCACAAGATATCTGACCTCAGACCTGACCGGGCCATCAAAGGAAAACCAGCAAGGACCATCTGAGAAATTGTCCCGGCTAACAGGAGTCACAGGACACAATCGCTCGCTGTCATGTGGAGCCTAGGAAAGAGACAGGAAGAGTGGACAAAGCTTGGGTTCTGTTCACACTGCTCAGTACTGTTAGGTCGCTGTTACTGTCACCTCTGGGGACGCCAGCCCCAGGATACTCAGGAACTCTCTAGCATGCCTCGATAACTTTCCTGTGACCCTAAAGCTGTTATGAATAACAAAGCGTACGTTTCAAAAGGTATAACACAGACAGCCAGGGTTCTAGGACAGTTCATGGTGACAGTGACATCTCATTTTTGAGTTCTAACTCGAAGCAGCCAGGGGCTCCACGCAGAGCCACATGGCATTGCTGGGTTAGTGACACATTGGCAACTAACATCTGTGACTCCTGGTTCTCTTCAGCACAGGGTTTCCTGGGGAGCCTGCAGTGGACTACCACTGCCCTCTTGACTCGAATATCTTGGACCTACGTCCAGCCTTCAGCGTAGCTAGGGAAGGGGCCATGCTCGTGTCCATGTACATTTATTTTTACTTTCTATGTTAAACTTTTAGACATTCTCAATATTTCATCCTAAGTCACTTCTCAAAGAGGCAGGATTTTTGGCTCAACAGTTCCAAAAGTTGTGTGCTCAGCTTCTCACCAGTTC
Organism: Capromys pilorides; assembly: GCA_004027915.1. NCBI lineage: Eukaryota > Metazoa > Chordata > Mammalia > Rodentia > Capromyidae > Capromys > Capromys pilorides. The sequence goes on along the minus strand of PVKN010039347.1, from coordinate 7,586 downwards.
CTGAAGACAACATAGCACCCTGGGGGGTGTCATGGACATCAGAATCTCATCAGTTAGAAGAAAACAATGCCACCAGGGATAAATTTACCCTTTAAGGTCCTTCCTGTGTGCACAAACCAAGCAACAGCATTTCCAGTTTGTGTGGCCAAATTCTGTTCTCTGTTTAGCAGACACGACCCTCCCAGCCCACTCAGGAGCTACACAGAGCCCTTCTTGGTCCTTGTTGCAGTCCAAGAGGTTTATATTTGTAATCCCATGGAAAAATTATTGAAAGTCTAATACATTAATTCTAATCTGCCACTTCCAATTCAATGCAAATGAGGGTAAAGACAGGAAGGCACACTCGCAGTTAGGGGTCCTAAGTCCAGCTGGGATGACGCCTAACTGGAACAGAGGCCTCCGCCCACAGCTGCACCCTGAAGCGAATGGCTTGAGGGTGAATGACTGAGAATGGTGGGAAGGGCGTGCCGGGCGCTGGGCCAGGCAGGAGGCTGCAGTCGCCTCTGCAATGCACAGAGAAAAGGGTCTGCAGGAGGAGTGACCTGCGTGACGCAGCTCGAGGTCGCCTCTCCTGTTTGGGAGTTGGTGCTTCGGCTTTGACGTGTGATATTCTGTGCCCTGGGAAGTCACAGACTCTGTCGTGAGGCTCGATCCCAGTGTGGAGCGTGGCTCTCCTCCCACCCGGCTCACACGTGGTGTTTGACATTGGCCTGTCGCCTGTTTCAAAGACTGTGCGCCAGCACCTGGCTGGACTGATTCGCATTGCTTAAAGCCAACTGAAGTTTAAAGAAAAACAAAATCACAATTTTTGTGATTCTCAAACCCACCCATTAACATAATGATGAATCCAATGAGGATCAATCCCCACCAGGTGAGTGGACTTTTTTTAATTTTAAAGAGGAAAAAAAGCAATGATACAGAATTTCAAAATGAGATAATAGGAAATTAACAATGGTTATTATGTTGCATGTTGTTATCTTCAAAGCAGGTGCTCAGATTACAAAACAGGCAGGTAGGGCCGGGGAGATAGCTCAGCAGCATAAACACCTGCTTGGCAAGAGTGAAGTTGAGAGTTTGACCCCTGGTACCAAAAAAAAAAAAAAAAAGACATAGGCAAGTGAAATTGATCCAATAATATAAGCACTAACTGTTCTTTCCAATGAACTAATAGAAATTTGCAGCAAAATTATCTTAGCTATCTTGTGTGCGGAGATATATATATGTATATATATATATATGACGTATATGTATATACATCATATGATATGTATATATATGTATATGTATATATGTATATATATACATCATATGATATGTATGATATGTATATATATGTGTGTGTATATATATATATCTTTTCCCTTCCTTCTTTTCTCCTTCCCCCATTAGTACATGACCATTAGTCTTCCTTTTGGGGCATTTTCTTTCCCTTTCGCTATTGTGGATTTTGGATCTTATCCACTCTGTCAGTTTGTGGCACTAGGGAGACAATGTGATATTTTTCCATGTGAGTCTGATTTATTTCACTTATGCGTGTGACTTCAAGTTGCATCCATTTACTTACGGATGTCTGTAGTTTATCCTTTATGGCTGAGTGATGTTCGACTGTATGAAAATACCACTTCTTTTTTTATGCATTCCTTGGGTGACGGGCACTGGGGCTGTTTCCAAGATTGAGCCGTGACAGACTGTGCTGTGCTACAGTAAACACGGGTGCACATGGATCACTATATGTGGTGTTTTTAATTCTTCTGGAAAAAATGTTCAGAAGGGAAACAGCTAGAAAGAATGGAACCACTAATTCTAGTTTTGTTTTATTTTGTTTTTTGTCTTTAGAAATCTCCAGGATTTCCACAGTGGTTGTCCCAGTTGCGCTCCCAGCAGCAGTGGAGAAGGCTTCCTCTTCCCTCCGTGGTCCCCTCAGCAGTTGTTGTAGGCTGACTTGATGATGACAGGGTAAGATGGAATCTCAGTGTTGTTTCCATTTGCAGCTGTCACAGGACCGGTGTTGCTGAGCATGTTTTCCTATCATTCGCAATTCTTCATCTGAGAGGCCTTTGTCCACCTCAGATGTCCATTTTGGATAGGGTCTTTGAATTTGGAGAGCTGGTGAGTGAGCTTTTATTTGCAGATTGAGTAGAACTTCTGAGGCTGGATGTGGCCAGCAGGCCCCACGCTGGAGACCTTTTCCTAAAGGAACAGTGCTGGCACCTCCTGGGGCTCAGTGGGCAAGTGGCCCAGGGTTGTCACCCGGCTCCACCCTCAGGGCATCCTCCAACAACTCTCACAGTAGCCTGAGCTACTGGTCTGGGCACCACTGCCTCGTCGCTGACTCATGCAGCCGATGACTTTGCGGGTCCAGGTCTCTAAAGGCAGCCCAAGGTCCGCTGACCCCACCCCACTCGCCCCATCCCGTGGAGCCTCTGGGTCAGAGTCAGGGACTTGCAAGCCAAGGGGAGCCAGATGTCTTCGTGTCTGGCCCCTTGCTGTTGCAGATGAGGAGGCGCAAGAGAAAGAAGCCAGCCTCTCGCCACGTCCACACACGAGTCACATCGGCTCCAGAGCCAGCCCTGCTCTCTGCCTCTTCTCTCCCCACCTCCTCTCCCAACATGGGCAGGCACGGCTCCACGGGGCTAAGCCCCCAGCCCTATGCCAAGTATCAGTGAGGGCTGTGCCAGGGGATGGGTGGCAACCGAATTAATGACATGAAACACAGTATAGACCTGTGTCGATGTTATGTCAAGAAGAACACAGTGCTTAGTGTCTCAGTTACCCTTCTCTCATTGCTAGGACAAATACCTGACTCCAAACATGAAGGAAGGAAAGGTTTATGCAGCTCACAGTTATTGGAAGTTTCAGTCCCTACTTGGTCAGCTTTAAGGCAGACTAGTGCATGGCAGAGGGCAGCGGTTGAGGGCAGCGGAACGGCAACAATGGCAACGGAGAAACAGGGTCTGTCTCTCTTGTATTGCATTCAGGCTCCCTGCCCCGGGCTGGGTGTGGCACTCACACCCATAATCCTAGCAGTACTAAAACCTATAATCCCAGGGGATCACCCATAATCCCAGGGGATCATGAGTCAGTCTCAAACTCTAGAAGTCCCCGCCCCATGACTGCAGGAGGCTCTGAGGGGACAACTGGACACACACTACTACACTCAGAACATACCGTAATGTATTGTATTAGGCCACTCTCTGTTACTATAGTGAAGTGAAGCTAGGAACTTAATAAAGAAACAAGGTATTTTTATAGCTGGGAGTGGTGGCTCGGAGGAAGCATGGAGATCCCAAGTTCCGGCTGACCTGGCCAGTCTACCAGCCTAGCAAGGCCCCCGGTAGGCTCACCTCCCAAAGACCCCAAATGCCCAGCATTGAGGGACAGGCCACATTCATGCCATTCAAGAGAATCAGATTTTCATTCTGCTATAAAAGTGTCCTTATGATATACGGATCATAAGCAGGAGAAGTAGCCCCAATATTCTGAGTGTAACCATGAGAGAAAATAAGCAACGAAAGTTTATGAATGAAAGCATTTTTTTTGAGAATAAGATGAAGAGTAGGGTGAGGGTGGCGCTCAGAAGCGGCAGGACGAGGAGTTGGGTGGCTTATTTTCCACGCTTTCCTTTAATTTTACTCCATCAAACAACATTTATTATTTTTCCAATACAATTACTGCTAAAATACTTTGCCTCCAACTCTTCATCAAAAAGTGAAATACTGCTGAGGGAGAGCAGACATCCACAGAACAAATCCTGTTGCTCCTATGTGTCAAGGGTTCTCCCCCAAACAAGGATTTTGTTTTCCTCTTGTAAGTCATAACGTCACCTTATTGGATATCCAGTCCTTACACAGTAAATATGATTAACAGCTTGCTTTGGCAAGATTGTTAAAGCTCTTAAAAGTGCTAAGGATTTTGTGCCCTGGGTCTCGCACATCAAAGCACTTCCAACCAGTGACCGAAATGCCAACAAGCCACTTCACCAGGCCACCAGTCACAGGACACAGCTCTGTTTCTGTCCCCAGTGACTTCTTCTGGTCTCTACCGCACAAGGCCTGTTTCTGTGGAAACAGCCTCTTCCCAGAGCACTCTGGGCCCAGGGTCAGGTCTGGCCTCGGTGCCCTGCTTGGAATTGCTCGGAACAGATGAGGGTGCCCCTGGGCCCACCGTGCACCCCTGCCTGCCAAGCAAACAGCGCAGAAGCCACGGTGCTGGGCAGGGCGCCCGCTCTCCTGGGGCAGCCCTGGCCCACTCTCTTGACACCAGGAGCAGCTACCACTCTGACACCTGGACCCAGCCGCAGCCGCCTTGCACCCTGATGGAACTCGAGACACACAGCCTTCTGAGCAGCTGCTGCAGCAGGCTGGGGCCGTAAGGACACCTCCTTTCTGCGGTCACCTCAGCTGGGGTCCGAGCACCCAGAGACCTGTGCTTCTCCTCTCCCTTGGCATGACCCTCATCCTGGTCCTCTCTCCCCTGGACACCCTACACCCTCTGCTGCATTCCTCTGGGCAAATTGAGGGGATGGCCTTGTCCTTCTCAGGAACCCTTGTTTACTTCTGAGACTGTACTGTCTGGATTCAGATCATAGCTGGCTGTGGGACCCGGGAGGACAGTTCTGTCTCTGTGAAAGGGATTGTGGTAGACCCAGACACGGAACCAACAGTGTGAGGGAGAGCCCGGTCTGAGAAGCCCAGCCCTCAGCCGGCCACTCTGGGCCTGCGCTGGGTAGGCACAGCCAAGTGGTTCTCACCCACGGCCTCAGAAAAGCTGGCACAGCCTGCTGAGAGTACGTGGCCTTGTGTGTGTGGTACAGACCAGAGCCTCTGCCTCCTCCTGTCTGCGGGCCTGGTGGTGGGGACCGGGGGGACTAGGCCACTCTCCGGACCGTGGGAGCTCAGGATGGCCACGCCAGCATGCCCCGGGCTCTCTCTGGAGACACCAAATGGAGGCTGTCTCGGTTACTTTTTTACTCATCCCTGGGACAAAACACCCTACACTCAAAATTAAGGAAGGAAAGGTTTATTTAGTTCGCAGTTTGTGGAGGTTTTAGTCCATGCTCAGCTGGCTCCCAGGCAGGGTGGCACAGGGCAGAGGGCAGCCATTGGGCAGTAGCTGGGCTTCTAGCCAGCCTCTCCCCCTCCTTAGGTTATAAACAACCTACCCTGGGGTGGGGGTGTGGACTCACTCTCCTCTTGCGCAGGCTGAGGATGTTTACAAACTAAGGATCCTGGCTCCCTGCTGGGTCACTGAATTAAACTTCTACACTTCTCAAGTTGACACAATGTACCAACCAGTACCGGGACCTCAGGAGAGAGGAAGGGAGGCCTCAGAGAAGGGCAGGGCACTGGGAGAAAGCCCTGCTCCTCGCCCTACTCCCGGCTTCCGCTTCCAGTACTTCTGTTTGAACATCTCTCTCTCTCTGATCCCTGCCCCGGTGAGAACAAAAACTATCCTTTGCAACAAGCACCAGGCTGAAAGAAAATGCAAACCGAGTTAAAGAAAAGAAAGAATAAGGGAAGTTGGTGGGGAGAGAAATCAGCGGCACCCACGTGCAGCCTCCGAGGCTCCTGGGCCTGTGAGATGAGACTAAAGGTGATTCTTGGCCAGCCCGCAGCGAATCAGAGGGCCCCAAAGAAGCAAGGGGGCGTCCCTTCCCCACCAGCACAGCTCCCCGCGGCTCTCCTGCCGCTGATGATCGGTAGACCTAGCCATCCATCCGCCTCTGTGTCTGGGCCTCCTGACATCCGTCCAGCCCACTCTCTACCTTTGCAGGGTGCTGGGTTATGTTCTGTATGTATAAACTCCTCTGCTTGCACACTTTCGACTTGAAAGCATTGTGTGTGCATACATGTGTGTGCGTGTGCACTTGCATGTGTGTACCTGCATGTGTGCATGTAGTGTGCTGCTAAGGATGGAATCCAGGGCTTCACATGTGCTAGGTGAGTGCTCTGCCGCTGAGCTGCACCTCAGCTCTCACCTTGAGGAGCCGGACAGCCATGGACAGCCGTGACCTGCCCGCAGCTGGGCCGTGAAGACGCCCGCTTGCCCCTTCCCCCTTCGGCTAAGCTCTGCGCAAGGAATGGCTGGCTGTTTGCCAAGGGCATGACGCCAGAACGCTAAAGTGCTCGCCGAAACTCCGTCACTGGCTCGATACTGGCCCCGCGTGCCTCTCCTCCAACTACTCGATGTACCCACGCTAGGAGAACAGCCATGCAGGACTCTATTTATGCCAGCGATGGCTTGTGTTCGCATCAATCGTTCTAATGAGGGACCAACATCCCAGAGGCCTGCTTGCTCTGTCCTAACACCTGGTGGCATTTAGAATGTCCTCTGCCTATTTGTACTGAGTAGGAGATGTTTGATGTTACAGGCAGCACTACTAACAGAAATTTAGCGAGCCCGTCATATCCATCAGAATGAGTCGCCTTGTTCCAGATTGCTAAACTGCGTCACAAAACTGTGCCCCAGGTCTCGGCTTCTGCGTCCTTCTACAGCTCTTGGGGAGACGTAGGCTCCCTGGGGGGTGCCCTGTTCTGTGAAGGACGCGGCGGGCACATCCAGTGGCCACCAACAGCACGATGATGAGGAGACACTGGTCCACGGGACGGCAAAGCAGTCACCGTGGGCCCCTGACAGGCTACCTGGCTCTGCTCCAGCCAAGCCACAAATGGAGGAAGTCCCCAGAAGTGCCGGTGTGGTCCCCAAAGGCAACAGAATCACAAGCGTGGTGCTGTGGTGGCATTGGTATTGCAGGAAATAGCTACCCCAGTGATTGCAGAAGCCTGGGTGCAGTGGGGTACAGGAGGCAGAGGGCTATGACCCTGAGGTGACAATGGGGGTGGCTGGAGGAGTCCCCCAGCCAGAGAGATTTGCCAGAGTTGCACTGGCTTTCTCTTTCACTGAGGCAGAGGCTGAGGACCCAGGGACTGGGAGGTCAGGGCATCAAGGAGGGAACTCAAGTAAGCTCTAATTCCTGGTCGGCTCAGGATTCCAGGGCCAGGTGGAAAGGGGAAAGAAGAAGGGCCCAGGGGCCTCTGGGGGCCCAGTGGGGGTCCCAGAACCCGAGGCCACGCTCCAGGTGAGCTCTCTTTCAAAGGCCAGCTCCGGGGTCTGCACAGAGCTGGCTGTCCCCATGCAGATCCGTCCTGCGACAGAAACTTCACTGCATGCTGAAGACAATAGGCAGTGCTGGTCCTGCAGTTTTGTTGGCCCCGCCTAAGCCTGGAGTGGTCTTGTCTGCACCCCACCCAGCCTTCTGCAAAGCTGCTGGGTCTGAGACACACAGTACCACAGACACACGCCGCACAGGCTGGCACAGGGTGCTCCGAGCCGCTGCCCAGCAATGGGAAAGCAGGAGGGGAGACAGGGTATGTAAAGGGGTGCGAAGGAAGTTCTGCAGTGAGCTCTAACCAAAATGCTTGCGTATCCGGAAGGAAAGGGGCCCTGGAAACTGGGGTGCCAGCTGCCACAGCCAAGCAGGCCCAGCGATGCAGGCGGGAGAGCCCAGCCTCCCCAGTGTCCTATTAAACCCTTCTGTGAGTTATCCAGGAAGGAAATATCTATGGGAGTTCTCGGGACACCACGGA
>PVKN010039346.1:0-10898 GCA_004027915.1 Capromys pilorides | reverse complement strand
CACTTCTAAATTAGCATTCAATTCATCCTTCTGACAAAAGAACCTACCATGCCTCCAAAGGTCAATGAGCTGAAAAGAAATAAATAAGTGTAACAAAATGGACTTAGCCATTGTGGTGGGTTGAATTACTTACAATCCTTAGTTGCTTTCCCGGTATGAGATAGAATCTATGTTCCGTTCCCTTGGCCCTGGGCTAACCTTCAACGCCTTTGACCAAAGGAATGTGGCAGAGATGACCATAGTAGTTCTGGGTCTAAATTTTGAGATCAGGGGCTACTTCTTTTGTACATTTAGAATTTAGCTACTGGATAAGAAGTTCGTCAAGACTCCTGGATCCCTGGCTGAGAGGTCACTGAAGAATCTCAGTGAATGAAAGGCCAAGAGAACCCTCAGCAGAACTCCAAGCCCGTGCCAAGAACACCAGCAGAACAGCACAACTGAGTCCAGCAAACGCATGCAAGTGTGAGAAACAGCAAAAATGCGTTGTTTTAAACCAATAAGCTTCATAGGGTTTCTCAGCTTAAAAAAAGGAGCTATTGAAGCATGGTGACCTTGGCTACAGGAACTGAGTAGGAAGGGCCAAGGAAGAAGTCAGGTCCAAAAAAGGAAAGAAGCAAACCACATTGAAATCCAAATGTAATATTAGTGGGTCTGCCAATCCTGACTAAGAAGAAAATTAAAAAGTAGCAAGTTTCATAATAATTTTGCAAGTACGATACAAAATTAGATTTCAAAATGAAAAGAGAATGTCTTTTCTTGAAAATAATGATCACTAAATCCGTAAAAATGGCAAGACTGACATCTCTAAATTTTACAGTAAACCTAGGGAATGCCCAAGTAAAAAAAAAAAAAAAAATCCATTTTTGTGTCCAGAAGAGGCAAAGGATAGGATCTCTCTCCTTTGTACTTGGGACAAATGCCTTTGACTCTGTCTTCCTAGGTTCATTACAATTAAGCTATGTTTTCTAGCATCTTTAGTGAACTAAAGGCCAACATTGCTAGCAGGTATGTGAATACAGGTAGTAAATAAAGGCAGGTTTGGTTCCTCTTGTAATAGCTTTATGTGATTCCTAATGTAAACAAAATATCGATCATAGGGAATATTTTACTTACATCACACACAAAAAAAAACTATTAAGAGTTTAAGAAAGTTTTACTAAACTGTTTACTATCTTAATAGTGATGGATAGCTATTCAAATTTAAATTAATAAAAAATAAACAAAGTTAAGCCTTCATTGTCTTCATCTCAATAGCTACATTTCCATTGCTCATTAGCCACATGGGGCTACTGGTTGCATTGTAGGACAGCACAGATAAAGGACACTGCTACCATTGTAGTGGCATATTGGTCAGTCCAGGGTAAAGGTAGTGAGACTTCTCAGCCCTACTCTAGAACTAGGGTCTTTTGATATTTGCTGTGGATTTTGTCTTCCAGGATTCCTGTGTTAGCCACTTAATCTGCAAATTCATATGTAAGGATAACGTACTCTTTGTTGGACTAATCTGCTCATTAACTAACCTGTGAGTATTTTATCAAGGGAGTGGTTTTATTATAAAATTCAATTAACTGTGCACACTTGTTCTTCTTTGATGTGTGATGCCCCACACTCCTTTAGACTCTACACCAGAGAAACAGCTCTTGTCAAATGCAGTCCCTAGACCTTGGGCTTCCCAGCTTCCAAAACTCTTAGGAAACACATTTTTTTATAAACATCTCAGTCTGTAGTTATCAATTATAACAACAGAAAATAGGCTATGACAGTATTATTACTGATTCAGAAGTTGTTCCATTGACTGGTAAACAAAACGTTCAGTTAATGCAAGCAAAACAAATTCACTCTCATGGTTTCCATACTGTATACCACAGAGGCTGTAAGCAGAAACTTCCCAGAGCATTTTAAACTCTCAAGGAGAATGATCCATGGCACAGTTGTGTCTAAATATTGCACAAACAACAAATTTAAATCAGTTCTGAGTCTCTGCATTATATCACCCTATATTTCTTTTAGTAATGTCATATTTTAGCAAACCTGTTGTCTTAGTTACTCTTTACTCATTGCTGGGACAATTACCTCAGCACTCAAAATGAAGGAAGGAAAGGTTTATTTAGCTTACAGTTGCTGGAGGTTTCAGTCCATATTTGGCTGGCCCAAGGCTGAATGGAACAGGGCAGAGAGCATCCAGTCATGGCAGCGGAACAGCAACAATTGCAACAGAGGCAACCAACCAACCAGGGCAGCAGAGAGCATCAATCTGTCTCTCTGTCTCTCTTTATATTATATTCAGGCTTTCTGCCTTAGGATATCCACCCTAGACTACACCCATATCCCAGCAATACTCAGACCCATAATCGCATCAGTACTAAAACACATAATCCCAGTGGATCATGAGTCAAGTCTCAGACTCTAGAAGTCCCCACCCCATGATTGCATGAGGCTTTGGGGGGGCAACTAGACATAAACCATAACATTCCACCCTTGGACCCCCAAAGTCTCATGCACATCCCTTTGTGCAAAAAGACATTTTAGTCCATCACTAAGAGCTGCCAAAGTCCCAACAGTTTCAGCATTGCTGGAAAGTCCAAGTTCCCAGTCTCCTCCAAGATTCAAGGCAAACTCTCAACTGTGATCCCTGTGTAAAAGAAAAGTTAGACATATCCAACATTCAAAGGTACAAGATAAACATTACTAATCTAAAAGTTGTAAACAACAATGTAATACAAAACACTGATACCAACACATGTCCAAAATCCAGCAGGGTAAACATAAAATCTCATAGTTCCAACTGGAACATCCGAAGCAGTCTGCACTGAGTTGTAAGCTCCAAAGGCCTTACACAGCTCCGCCCCTATAGCACTCTTGGTAGTTTTCATGGCTTCTCTCTTAGGCCAGATTTGCTCCCACTCTGCAGTTTTCCTTAGAAATCTGTCATGTTTCTGGCTTTTCCAAACTTCTAGGATTTCCACTGAATAGGCTTCTCACTCTGCTTCACACACTGCCCTCTCAGGGGCACACTACCTGGGCTCCCAGATCTTTTTCTGAAATCGAGGTGGAAGCCTTCTTAATCTAATAATTCTTGCATTCTGAATGTGCCTAAAACCAATGCCACATGGATGATGCCAAGGTCTGCTGCCAGTTGGAGCAGTAGCCAGGCTTCCTTCTCTCTTGGTTGTAGGGGTGGAGTGCCTGGATTGATGAACACTCTGACCTTGATTCTGAGGAACAAATTCTCCATGCTGGCACCATTTTGTAACCTGGTTTGGCCACTACTGCCATTCTGGTACTTGGGTCTCTGTGGCTTTGTTCTCAAGTCAAAGCCTCCCTCCTTTGTAATTCTGGGGCTGCAAAGGTCAGAGAGCTGCCACCTCTTGTGATGCCCTCAGGCCATCCTTTTGATTCTCTGGTTCCTTCCCAGCAATTGAGATCCTTTTAGCTCCATTTTTGCAGTCCGCAGCTTTCCTGGTGCTTCCTTCCTGGCCAAACTCACAATATTTTAAATCATCCTGCTTGGCTCTTTGCTCTTGATTTTCAACATAAATCTGGCTAAAAGCTGCCAATAACAACCATGCCACTGCCCAAGTAGTTTGCTGCTTTGAAATATCTCTTGAAAGATTAATCAATCTGCCATGCTTAATGTCGGTCTTAGGCAAAATCTCTGAGCACAAGCATAATTCTGACAGACTTTCAGCCAAGCAATAGCACAAATCATTTAGAGTCCAACAACCAATGCTGTCCTTTTTCCCAGCAGAAACCTCCCCAATCTGGTCTTTACAAGCAAGCCTTCTGTCAGTCTTCTGGTCTAAGCTCTCATCAGAATCTCCGCTACAGAACAGCTGAATCTTTTCCAGCTCTTCACAAGTAGAGGACCTCTCCAAACCTTTCCTATCTCTTCCTGTAAGCCATTCCCAAAAACTTGCAATCCACATGGTCAGGTTAATCACAGCAAAGATCCCACTTCTCTGGTACCAAATTCTGTCTTAGTTACTCTTCTCTCATTGCTAGAATAAATATTCAACACCCAAAATGAAGGAAGGAAAAGTTTATTTAGCTCATAGTTACTAGAGGTTTCAGTCCATACTCGGCTGGATCCAAGGCAGAGAGGCACATGCAGAGGTCAGCAGTTCCTGGCAGTGGAACAGCAACAAAATGGTGACAGAGGCAACCAACCAAACAAGGCAGCAGAGAACAACAGCTGAGTCTGTCTCTCTGTCTCTCTTTATATTACATTCAGGCTTTCTGCCTTAGGATATCTGCCCTAGGCCACACCCATAGTCCCAGCAGTACTTAGACCCATAATCCCATCAGTACTAGAACACATAATCGCAGTGGATCATGAGTCAAGTCTCAAACTCTAGAAGTCCCAGCCCCATGACTGCATGAGGCTTTGGGGGGACAACTAGACATAAATCGTAATACCTGTATAATAGTTATTTTGATTTTTAAATTGCAAGCACCATGTGAATATTGATACAGATTATCAATTGGCATACTGGGGTCTGGGAAGATAACTTGGCAGTCTAAAGGCCTGCCTGGCAGGTGCGGTGACCAAAGTTTGATCCCTGGTACCACATGCCACGCTGATCCAGCACCCCAGGCAGTCTGTGCCACCGTGAAACCAGGCATGGTGGCACATACTTGCAATCCCAGAGGAAGATCACTATGAATCTGAGCTGCATAGTGAGACCCTATACTGAATAATTAAATAAATAAATAAATAAATAGGAATGCTGGTACTGACTTAAGGTTCTAGGCTGGTGAAGTTGTGCAGTGCTTGTCAGGTACATGTGCCCAATTAACGCTGCCTACCAATGCTTTTGAAAATAACCACTAAGTTTTAGGATATAAATACTTAGTAAGTTCAGACTAACTTCTTAACAAACAAATGTGATAAATAGTTCTTTGGCTGGATGGCCTGAAAACAGTAAGGGTGCTTTGAACTAAGGAAATGTGAAGACCTCTGAATTAATGAATAAGAAGGAAATAATCGCAGCCTTATTCTTTCGATAAGGTCAAGGCATAGTAAAAAGGAATTGCAAGTTATGCATTTAAACTCATATAATTAACTTCCTTGTACATTATTATCAACAAATACCTGCACATTCCAGTTAATCGATAGATACTTCTAAAATCAAGGTGTAGTAGAATAGGTCACTGGAAATCTCCTTCTTGCAAAGACAGACAAAACTCCATCTAGTTTTTTAACATTTGAGACTACAGTGCTTTTATTTATATTTTCTTAGGAAAATCTCATGTCAAAATCCAGCTTATGTGAATGCTGCCCAGAGTATCAGGTCTCAGTAAAAATCTCAAAAGCTGCAGATCACAGATACTGTGCAATGCTCTTAAGAACATACCTTCACAAAAGGTAAAATCACATTAGACACCACCAAGAGGAGGAAGACTATAAGAAACTACAGTGGTACCTCAGTTCCTGAACTTATTCTGTTCCACAGTTTTGGAAATGATTGCCATGTCTATGTCTATATAAAAAAGATGGCTGTGGTTATGTTTGTCACTGTATGTAAAGTTTGCAAATAAAATGAAAATTTTCCTGAGTGCTTTTGTTTATGAGCCAAATTATCCACAAATAAAAACATTCATGAACTGAGGTACTGCTGTATTTTAAAACTATATATTCTCCTTAGTGGAATGGAAAAATTACTAGGCACACATGAATTGCCAAAATTAAACCATGAAGACAAAAACCTCTAATCAGGCTGGTTATGTCTGATGGGTCTGGATTCTAGGGTCCCCAGACTCATCCTCTCCAGGTCTGTCTCTCTCTGCTATAGAAAGAGGAAAAAGAGTCAGAATACCAGTGTTAGGTGAAAGTAACTTTACTACAGATATCGTAAGAGGGAGTGATGCAAAGCTACTTCAAAGATGTGGGGCCCAGAGCTGATGTGCTGCCGAATCTGGGGATGTGGTTCTGTTTATAAGGAAGTGCTCCACCTTCACCACCCAAGAAAGAGTTGACATTTGTTTGATTGAACATTAGTCTTGCTGCTAAAGGCTTGGGTATTGTGAGCCAATAGGGAAATTTGGGTAGGCATGACAACTTCTACTGCAGGGTGGACAGTGTTACCTGCCCAGATGAACATATTAAATAACTTGTCAACTTCAAACCACAAAACTGCTTGAAAAACTACTTGCCAATCATATCCACACAGAAGTTGCTTTTTCTACCCTTTAAAAAGAGTTCTGATCACAGGGATCCTTTGAATCCCTAAAAAGACCAATAACAGGAACTGAAATAGAGTAACAATAAAAGCTATCAGCTAAGAAAAGCCCAGGACCCGATAGATTCACCACAGAATTCTAATAGAACTTCATGGAAGAGATAGCACCAATACTCTTCCATGAAATTGAAGAAAAGTAATACTACCAAAATCATTCCTGGAAGTTAGTAGTGCTCTAAAATCAAAATCAGACAAGAACTTAATGAGTAAAACTACAGGCCAATCTCCCCAGTGAACTATTTTTGTTTAGAAATTTCTTGCCAATGACTATGTCATCAACAATTTTCTCCACTTTATCTTTCAACAGATTCACAGCTACTGCTTTTATATCCAGGTCTTTGGTTCCATTTTAGCAGAAATTGAGAACCACAGTTTGAGTTTCATTCTTCTTGTATGGCTAAGCAGTTTTCCCAGCACTATTTGTTAAAGTCTACCTTTTTGTCAGTGTATGCTCTTGAGTCCGTAGTTGAAGATTAGATGACTGAATGGGCCTGAGTTGTTTCTGCATCCTCTGATCTGTTCCACTGAACAACATACCTGTTTTTGTGCCCATGACCATGCTGTTTTTACCACCATAACATTGTAATATAAGCTGAAATCCAATTTTAAATCCTGCTTTAGTCTTGTTCCTTAGGATTGGCTATTCCAAGGGTCTTCTTGTTCCATATTAATTTTAGGATTTTTTTCCTGATTTGGTGAAAAGTGCAGTTGGTATGTTGATTGGAAGGACAAAAATCTGCATATAACACTTGTGCTTGTAGACAATTTGATTTGCAAACAAAGCTGTTCAGCAAAGTTTTGCTTCTGTTTCTAAACTTTGCATCAGGGGATAAATACAACCACAGCCACCTTCCAACACATAAACAAAAATGCAACCACCTTCTCCAAAATCATAAAACAGATTAAGTTTGTAAACTGAGTTACTACTGCATCAGTTTTGGAAGCATGGGCAACTAGGCAATATAGTTTTGCAGTTGGCATCACTTCTCCTTCAGCTGTGACTTGCGTTTCTCTCTGAAGGCCTTCCCCACCTATCTGAAGCTATCTCAAGGAATCCAGAACACATCCAAAGCCCCAAGTCAAGTCAAAAGTTAATTATTTCTAAAGTTGAGCTCATCTACAGGAAATAAGATGCTTAAAGGAGTAGGGTTGGCTCTGCATGTCACCCACCACACAGAGCTCTCTTTCATATGAAAGTCCTAGGACCTTCTTTGCCCTTTGTCCCAAGTCTTTGTCTCTGATACCAGGTAGTGGGCATCAGCCTTCAGCTGGTTCCCACACATCCATCCAGTTTTGCCATAGTCAATGGCTATCTTCACATCCTTTATGTCTTTCTTAAATATCACCTTCTCAGCTGATTCTTTTCTGATTATACAATCTATATTAGTCGATTTAGAAAGCTATCACAGAATACCTTACACTGATAGTTTACAAATAATAGAAATGCTTTGCTCAAGTTCTCGGTGCTGAGAAGTCCACAGTCTAAGGGGCAGCAGATCCTATGCCTGATTCATCAATCTTAACTTCTAGCTTCATGTTTGTACCACAGAAGTGCTGAGCAAATTCACTTGGGCCTCTTATACAAGGTCCTAAACTTACCCCTAATGGCAGCACGCTCAGGAGCTAATCAGCTACCAAGTGCCATGTCTATCCTAGCATGTTGAGGGCTGTATTTCTACCTATGAATTTGGGATACATACAAATGTTCAGACAGCAACAGTAGCTAACATGGTAACTATGCTCCTCTACCCAACCTAAAGCTTTCTGCTTTCTCCCCATTTGTCATTTTTTCTTTGCACTTATCACTACCTAAATTATTTAATCTTGACTCATCAATCTTGTTTGCTGTCTTTTCCCAACCTTCATTAAAACAAAGATGTATGCATGTTAAGCTTACCAATATGCCTCTAGCATCTAAACTTGTTTCTGACACATAGGAGGTGTTCAATTTACGTCTTTTCTTTGAATTCACTACATTTATTAGCATCCGTTGAGTGTCTGCTATGTGCCAGATACAATGTGTAAAGCAAAATGAGGCTCTGCCTTCACCAAGTCATAACCTACTGATGAACCCCCAAATTTGAATCACAGTGGAATTTGTGCTTTGAAGAAAATATAAGAGGTGTAAGTGTGTTCTTTGAAGAAAATACAAGACTGCAACCCAAGACTCCCTGTGTTGCTCTCAAGCGAGCAGAATGATGCACCTACCCAAGAAAGCTACCCCACTGGGAACTCCAGGGTTGTATGCACACCAGGTTCTCCAACAAAGTCCTGAAGGCCATTTCCTCTGCCTTCCCTCCCCAGGCCATGGAATAGATATGGATTGTTTTAACTATAACCTGTCTAAACATCAAACTCTGGTAACCTAATCTTTTGAAATTCCCCATGGGCTGCATTTAATTTAAAACCTTCATCCACACTCTTTATGAACTTAGTGTTTATCATACAACTGCGTGTGCATGTGTGTGTATGTGTGTGTGTCTTTTCCAACTATCTACATCTTCTCTGTCAAGTATGGCTTGCAAGAGTTTTTAGAGAAAGAAAGCATCAAATAGACCTTTTACTGGCTAAGTGAGCATCGTTCAATACTCTAAACAAAGATGGCAAGGCAAAACAAAGACAAACTGAATTCTGCTAACAGTTTTTTCACCAAAAAGAAAGTGGAGGAAAATTGTGGAAACTCAATTACCCGGATAATTGAGGTTGACAATTCTGTACTCTCAACCACCTGGATGTGCCATCCAAACACATTTCAACACATTGCCTAACATTCAACTCCCTGTCCTACTGTTCACAGAGAATGTTGGATCTGAAAACTTCCAGTAAAAAAAAATTATGTCTGGCTCTTAGTTTGACCCTGTGGCTTTTCTTCCTTCTCCTCTGGACTTCATTTCCATGTCTTCCTCCTCCTGCCCTGTGCTGCAATGACACTTCATGTATGCAATGCCACATTCTCCACAGAGATAGTGAACAAGGCTAGGGCTCCACAGTCATCTCCATCCACGCAGCTGGACACCAGCAGGTTCCAGGTCCCTGCATGTGGCTCTGCTTCTTTTCATGCTACTGTGATTTAAAAAACCTTGCTAAAACTCATATTGAAATGTAATCACTGTTGGAGGTAATAAGAAATGAGACCAAATGAACCTTTTTAAGGGGTAATTGATTCTTCAGTGATTAACAGGTAAATGGGTTCATGGCTTATCCCACTTTGTCTTTGTCTGCTGTATTTGTGCCTCTTACCATGTGTTTCCCTATGCTACATTAAGGCTCTGCAGAATTTCATCAACAATAAGGATTGTACCAGCTACAACCCCTGTGCTGTGACATCTAAGTCTCCAGATCAATAGAAAATAAATTATTTACTTTAAAGAGTACCCAATCTTAGGCACTCTGTTTTAGAAACAGAAAATAAACTAACATAAATGTGTGGAGGGGGGATTGTTTGTGTTTGAAAATGGAGATTGGATGCTGGGGATTCCAAATGCATAAAAATATTCTCTCCCAACTTTTTGATGAAAGATTCTATAAGATGTTTCACTTCTATATGTCTAAGTCCCACCCTGTGCACTTTGCTGTGCTGTTCAACTTTGTGTTTACTTGAATAAAATACTCAGTGTCTTCACTTTTAAAATATAGCTACTATTGATAAGACCTGTTATATCCAGACTCTAAGATTCTCTGGGGGAGAGGGGAAAACAGCATCTATCCAAACCTTTCTGTCATTTCTGTACCCAGGTGATAGCAGTTGGGCTATTTCTTTCTCTGCTTCTTTTCTAAACACCTTCCCTGGGTCAACATTCACCCCTAAGTTGTACAACGTCAGTGGCCCTGTGAGGATGGATACCTGAAACTCAAGGAGAAATCCCGTTTTTCTGGAGAGAGAAATAGAAAAGTAGACCTTATGATTCAAAGAGCTTGAGGAAACTCCTCATCATTTCTCCTTCTCTTTTCTCTCTCCATGTTGCCCTGCACAATAGGACTAAGGACAAAATCTCTGAATGAATGTGGCTTTCTGTCTGTAGGAACTGAGGAAAGAACCCTCTGAGAGGTCAGAAGTACAGAGAAAGCCCCAGGCAGGTGAGGGTTAGCAAATATCCTTGAGATCTGAACATGAACCAAAAGATGTCAAGGTCTTCGCCAACCTGCTTACATTGACCAGATCTCCAGATGCAGAGTAAGTGCTTTAAAAATCAAATCATCATTCAAACCTCACCCAGTTTCCAGACCAACTTCTGAGGGAAGCATGAACATGCCAAAGCCAAGAACACAAAAACACCTCACAAAGCAAACTGAAGCTTGAGCCAAAGCCCACAGCAGGAGAGACAGAAGCTGTGATATGAGCTAAGTAGGTTGACTCTCTGCCTAAATAAAACACCAATTATCTCAAAGGACTTAAAGCACCCATGATTTCTTGATATCCAAATACCCAAAAAGCAATCTAAAATAATTCTGTGTCCAAACAACCAAGAACATCTGAAGAATTCCCAACAGATTCCCAGATAAAGACAGTAAATGAGTGATTACAATCTTTTCTACGAGGTAAGTGAATACTCTTTAAATGACTTTTTAAAAAATTGAAGGCCTTGAGGAAAAAGAAATGATGTATAAATAGAAAATTTTAAACTAAAAACTAAAATGCTTTCAATAAAAATTTCATTG
>PVKN010039345.1:0-11010 GCA_004027915.1 Capromys pilorides | reverse complement strand
CCCTCAACGGCACAGTGTGCCCCAGGGGCAGGGCCAACCTGGCATTTGGGACTGGGGATGGAACCCCAATCCACTGAGCCTGCCAAAGCAGCCTCTTAATCCACTGAGCTATCTCGCCAGCCCAAGTGGCTTGTGAATTTAAACTGAAGTTAAAACAACAGTAAGCACCACTGCTCAGAAAGCAATTTCAGCTAAGCAACTGTTTTGGAGCTGTATTTAAACATGACAGTGACATCAGCTTATGCATATTACAAGTGAAAATGGAATTCTCAGCAGAGCGGAATAAGAACTCTTCAAGGGGAGGTGACGGCCAGCACCAAGTGAGCTCCTCAGCGCCCCTTTATCCAAATTGCTTATTGGTGAGTCAGCACTTGTGGTCTGAAAACTGAACACCGAGCCCAACAGTTTCCTGAAACCAAAAAACAATATTCTCTAACTTATTATGCTGTCAAAATCTGGCTACAGTTCGCAATGCATTAAAAACATGTTCCATTAAACTACCTATATGGGTTTTCTCCTAACATGAGCAATTACCCCTCAAGAGGGGAGGAATCACCAACAGCTTTTATCTTTTATATGCATACGTTTCTCATAAACTTAAGAAGTTCAAGGAAGTAAGATGATAATCAGCTGCTTCTGGCTCTAGCAGCTCTGAGCGTAAGCCTACCCAGTTTCATGCGAGCCATCTTTTTAACTCTTTAGTGGTATCCAAAAGTTCTAATGCTTAGTGTTGGCTTAATGTTCAAGTTTGTATTCGCCTGTTCATGGTTGTTTTGTTTTTTAAGTAGGATCTTGCTATGCAGCTCAGGTTGGCCTTGAACTCACCACAATCCTGCCTCAGCTTTGAGAGCACTGAGATGATAGCCATGTACCATCGCACCCAGCTAGAGTGATTGCATACGTTTTGTGACTATTGAGATTATATATCCACTTTGTAGCATCGTCTGGGTCTCTCTCTTGGGCCACTCACTCCGGGGAAAGCCAGCTGCCATGCTGTGCGCAATCCTACAGAGAGCCAGGTGGCAAGGAGGGAAATGTTCGGCCAGTGCCCTGTGAGTAACATGGAAACACATCCCCAGCCCCGGTCAAGCCTTCAGATGGCCACGTCCTGGCTGACCGCTGGACAGCAACCTCAGCCCCCTGAGCGAGGACCACCCCGCTCATGTACTGCTACACTCCTAATCCTCAGAAGCTGAGTGAGGTAAATGCTTGTTTTAAGCTAATTTGGGGAATGATTTATTATCCAGGAGTAGACAACGCACCAACTGAGATCTTGGAGAAGCTAGACAGACTGAGCCTCTGCCTCTTCGTTTATTATGTAGGGACTAATATAAAAAGAGATCCATTTGCACTTCCCTTCCTTTGTTCCAGAAAGAATTTATGGCTGCTTTCAGGGATGCATAAAATTTAGTACAGCATAAATTAAAAGAGAAAAGGAAACAGAAGCACAAATGAGAAAACCAGAAATAGGAAAGAGATTAAGAAATAATATATTACACAAATTCTATACCTGGGACATAACGCTGGCTTTGAAATTTTGAGTAAGAACTCTTATCACTTCCTCTACCCTTTTGCATTCATAAAGACACAGATATTTATCAGTGCACAGTCCAAACTTTTGAAGAAAACTCCAGTTACCTCAGAGACATGGGGTTATCCTTGGTGCTAACATGGATGGAACTTTATCCTGCTGGCTCCCTCAAGGAGGCCATTGCAGAGTTCAAGCGTGGGCAACAACAGAGCAGGACCACGCATACAAAGTGTACCCAGCAGGCGTGCAGCTGCACTCAGAAGTGTGCAGGGCCCGCGAGAAGTGTGCCGAAGCGTGCGGGCACGTGAGATCCTGCCAGTACCACAACTGACTTCTGAGAAGTTCGCCCTTCACAGACGACTTTCCACTTTCACACATATTAAAAATCGCCTGTTCTCTGCCATAAACTTAACAGAAGAGCTCTTGGAAAGTCCTGGCTGTTCTCACTATTTTTCCACAACAATAATAACCTCATGGCCAGCCAGGCAGAGCCGTGGGGCCTCTATGACACCCTTGCCTTTTCACATTTTCTCATTTCCCTCACCATCAAATCTTGACATTTTTAGTAATGTCTCTTCTCCTGTGTTCCCTCCTTTACATTTTGCTGCCATTGTTTAGCTCTGTATGTTAATTCTTTATTCTCATATTTAGGCAAAAGTATAAAATTCTTTCCACTGGAGCCAGGTGCATGTCACTGGGTCCTTTCTCTCCTTTCAGGATGATTCAGTGAAGGGTCAGTCAGCATCCCGACTACAAGGTGGGGAAATTCAATATTCCTGAATTTAGACATTTGAAAATCAAAGCCCAACCTTCTCCCCCAATTCTAACGTCCACTCTTCACTCCAAGCAGCTCCTCCGTTTGGATTCGCCCCTACTCCTCTTTGGGCTTCTCTGCACTGCACGGCCCACGTGGGAGGCACCACCACCACCCTCTTTGCTGGATGTCGGCCTCGTTCTGTGAGTCTACCTCCTGTTCCTGCTCAGAGAAGTCACTGAGCCTCCCTGTGGGTCCACTGTCTGCACCTCAGCTGTACCAGTTCACCTCACCAACACTCAGTGGGTGCACCCTAAACCAAGTTAAAGTTAAGCATGGTAGGGTCAACCCAGAAAAGGTCACCAGGGGTGCAAGGAAACTGGCATGCGGAGGATGGCAATGTACCAAGAATGCGCCACACACAAAGGGCTCTGGAGCACATTTGTCGCTGTGTGGTGCCACCAGTAGCAGGAAGCTCATCATCTCAGTGAGGCACTAATCCTATTTGCAGAAAAGGATAACCACATGAAGTTATCATTTTGAGTTTAAATTCAGCTTCCATACATTTATTCTCACATTTTTCAAATTCCAACCTTTTCAAAGATAAGTCTGGCTTTCTTTTTGTGTGACTGCCATCGAAGTATTTGAAGACCATATCATGACTATTCCTAAATTCTGCATGTTATTAAACTTTTCACCCTGCTGGCGGCCTTTCTCTGACTACACTGTAGATTTTTTTATGCCTTCGAAAGTATGGTGAGGATTCACCAAGGCAGAATAGAGGGAGGCTATATTCTCCTTGGCCCTGGGCCCTACCCAGTACTAGAAATTAATCCCAGGAAGTTCTAAGCTACCTTCCCACTTGTCTGTATGTGTGTTTGTGTACATGTATGTATGTACTGAACAGGCCCTTGCTTAGTTACACAAGCAAGCTTCTGGCCTTGAACTTGGAATGCTACTGCTGCAGCCTACTGAATAGAAGGGAATTGTAGGCTTGTTCCACATGTCCACATTCCAGGCTCTTGAAAGCTACAACTATACCTTCCTTTGGGGGAAGAAATCAGAGGCTAATGTTCACTCATTTCATTACTGCTAGACAGAATTTCCAGTGAGCTGTTTTCTCTGCTGTCCCTGAATGTGCTTTGTAGCCCAGGTTGAGCCTTGAATGAAGGAGTCCTCCTGCCTCAGTCTCCAGAGTGTTGGGATTACAGCCATGTACTATTATGCCTAGCTTGCTATTTGGTAAATTATGAAAGAATATTAAGCTAATAAGATGCAGTTAGGATTTTAACTCAGGTCTTTGTGATGCCAGTTCATACTCCATAATACCATGATAATTTAAGAAGGGATAAAAATTACAATCCATACAGTGTGCCTGAGTAAATCCCTAAATACTTTAAAAACCTCAGAGCCTATTGTACTAAACAAATTAGACACTGAGGAAGTTAATTAACATCAACTTGATATGGGAATATCCAGCCATATTGAGTTCGTGTGGTTCTGGGCGTAGAAGACCCACATAATGAGAAAGGTTGTCAGAATGGTATAAAAGAATCTCACACTGATTACCCTTGGAAGAGCTTCATACAGCTTATTTTCCTTGGAGGACCTTTGGTTGTTTTATGATATGTGTGTGTGTGCGCATGTGTGTATGTGTGTGTGTTTTAAGACAGGGTCTCACTATTTAGTTCAGGTTGTTTTTGAATTTACTATGCATCCTAGACTAGCCTTGAACTCACAGTGATCCTCCTGTCTCAGCCTCCCAAGTGCTGAGATTACAAGTGTGCACCACCACACTTTGTCTTGAGTGTTGCTTCCTGGCTTTTGGCACAGGCACTTCGGCTTCCAGAACTGCCCTCCAGCCTTGCCATGCACACCCTCCAAACTTTCCTCTCAGATGCGTCAGCCTCCTGACAAGACTGGTACGAGGGCTGGCCAGATAGGTCAGCAGACTAAAGCACCTGCTTAGGCAGGGCACAGTGACCGGGGTTTGATCCATGCCAGCTGCACCCCTGGGACAAGCCAAGATGGCGAATGAGACTAGTGTAGTGGTGTGCCCCTCTAATCCCCACTCTTGGGAGGCTGAAAACAAGAGGATCACCACAAGTCCAATCTGTGTAGTGAGCCCCTGTAGGCCTTGTCCTAAATATATTTTTAAAATTAATTAATTTTTAAAAAGACTGGTGCAGGACACTGCTGTGGGACCCAAGCCCTTGGCTAGATTCTTGGCATCTCTAGGGAAGGGACAGAATTTCTACATTGGACTCCATGGGCAAATATTGTAAGCTACTCTTGTAAATTTCTTGTAAGTAATCATTAAGTCCTTTCTCTGGCAAACACTGACTACAACAGATTTATAACAGCTATTATTATTTCTCTGTAACTCACTGTCTTTTCTCTTTCCTTAAACTTTTTCAGTCCAGTTGATACTGCTTAAAAATAAAAGTAACATTTTAAATTGAACACTAATTTATTGCTTTTGGTAGTCTCTTCACTCCATATACTAAAATCAACTGTATCAGTAGATTATAATTGAATATATTAGATATTTACCTACAAATGATATCGTTTCCAAGGAAAGTGTGCTTTTATAGTAATAACTGGCTCTCCTGAGAAACCATGACTAAACCTTGCCATACTCTCATGGGAGTGGTTAGTCAAGCAGAGATGCACATAGCTATTCAAACTGCCGGTTACAGACACAATAAGCATAGGCAGAAAACCTGCAATTTAGGGATGTAGTTTGCCTCAAATCCACAATGAAAATGTGATACTTTCTGCAATTCCATGAATGTATAATTATATGAGTCCTGATTCCAACCTGATCTTTCGAGACAAGGACATCCATTCATCCATTCATTCATGAAACATTTTCAAAGTCCTCAGCTGCTGTGGAATGCCACATTTTGCTTCATTTCAAGTGATTCACTTGTTCATTCCTGAGCACCTGCTGTGTAGTGGTCACTATCACATAGTGCCTCGGAGGTAAGCTCTGGGGTAGATTGTTTTCTCCCTTCTGACTTACACCGATCAGAACAAATCACCCTCTTTGAGACTCAGTCTCCTCTCCTGTGAAATGGATATAAGGACAATATCTACCTCACACTGAGGCAACGCACATAGGAGTGGTGTGACAGCAGCACTCACTACCTGAGTTTTCACTGACTGTCAGGCCACAGACTCACATTGGTGTACAAGAGAGACCTGGTCCTTGTCCTTGAGTGGCTTAACTATATTCTAATAATTAAGCAAAGAGCTGTCACTTTGAAGAAGTGTGCCCATCAGCTGCTCCTCTTTCTGAGGCTGTAACTTGAGGACTTCTGTCAAAGTCTGCAGATTGGCAGGCCATGCTTCAGAGGCAATCATGACCTTGCACCCAGGTTAAACATACCCCAACGGAGAAAAGCCTCAAAGCCTTGGCTTCCTGGAGCCCTTCTCTACTTCTATCCTCTGTACTATGGATAATCTATCTACAGAATTATACTGGATGAGCAACCTTGCCAGACTGATGGCAAGACAATAATACCAAGTCTCTCTTCACCCTTCCCTCTCACCCATACATGTCATTCTTAATTTTGAAGATATCCTCATTCATAGTGTCTCAGTTACTTTTCTCTCATTGCTGGGACAAATATCTGACATCTAAAAAGTAGAAAGGAGATGTTTATTTAGCTCACAGTTAGTAGAAGTTTCAGTCCATAGGCAGCTGGCTCCAGGGCAGAGTGGCACAGGGCAGAGAGCAACCACTCATAACAGTGGCTAGCAGCAGAAAGCAAAGGGAGTGGCAGCAGCTCAGGCAGCTAGCTAGCCTCTCTGCTCTCCTGACATTGTAATGTAGAGTATCTGCCCCAGGACGCTGACACCCATAATCCCAGCAATGGATCAACAATCAATTACAAACTCCAGAAACTTCCCCAGGATTGCTTTAAGGGGACAACTAGACACAAGCCATAACAAACAGGGACTTTTGAAATATTGATGGTTCTTACCTTATGGTTGTTCAACTTACAATTTTTAAATTTTATGATAGCATGAAGAGATGTCTTAGTACACACATATTTCAAATTTGGAATTTTGATCCTTGTGTGGGCTCAGGGTATGCGGTTGTCTTGGTTACTCTTCTATAGTTGCTAGGACAAAATATCTGACGTCCAAAGTGAAGGAAGGAAAAATTTATTATGTTCATGGTTTGTGGAGGTTTCAGTCCATGCTTGGCTGCCTCCAAGGCAGAGTGGCACATGGCGGGGGCAGTAGTTCATGGTGGCAGAAAACAGCAAAACAGCAAGAGTAAAATGGGGGGAGCAGCAACAGAGATCCAGAAATACCACCCTTCCTTACAGTGCATTCAGGCTACCCACCCCAGGGCTGGTGTGGCACTCACAGCCATAATCCCTCACTGGATCATGAATTAATCACAAGCTCTAGAAGCTGCCCCATGACTGTATGAGCCTCTGTGGGGACACCTAGACACAAACCATGACAGTGCTACAATACTCTCTTTCAGTGATGGGCCATGACAGCGTGAGGCTTTCTGTGAGCTGCATGGTCATGAGAGGAAACAGCTGATACTCAAGGCACGATGTTGTCAGGTTAGGATGTTCAGTAAGTTTAGGGGTGTTCTGTACTTTTAACTTTTGAAGCATTCATTAGGGAAAGACTCCATTGTAAATCCACAAGCATCTCTAAGTACCACTCATAGGCCCACAGATACTGTCTTCTTACTAAAGGGACCTGAACCTCAATAATTAAGCAACCCCAGATACCTACTTGTTTTTTGTCATGTCAATAAATAAGCAACAATTTCCTGCTGGCCAAAAGAATTCTTTCCCTAATTTTGCAAGATGATGAAGTCTGACTTATTTTTCCTCTAAATCGTCCTATTGATTTTTGAATCCTGAGGAGAACACATTTCAAATAGAAAATGAGACAAATGTGAGAGCACCTGGAGCAGTCTCTGGTCAGAAGGAAATGAACCACAAGGCACCTTGTGCTTCTTCAGTGTAGATCATTTGTCAACTCACAGAATAGTTCCAAGTAAGTTAATTTTGAAAAAGCAACTGAACACAGACCATAGCAAGAGCAAAATGGGAGGAGCAGTGACAGAGATCCAGAAATACCACCCTTCCTAATTACTAATTGCTCGCTGCTATCTTAACTGAGACCTGTAGGGAAATAGGAGCTAAGGAGAAATGTGGCAAACCGACTGCTGATTTGGCAAAGGCCACATTAAGTCAGCAACCAGCATGCTAATAGCACCTCAGACCCACTTGCACGTCTATTTTAAGCTTCCTGGCTGGCATTACTGAAGCTACTGGATCATCTGTATGCTGCCCAAGCTAACCTCCAATACCCCAAAGAATCTATTCATCTTTCTACACCACCAGGTCAATCTGCTCAAGCATTTTCTCATTTCTATGTTAGTTATAGAATGACTAAATAGAGTCACATTACAGTTTTAGTATCACAGAAAGCAGGTGTGCAGACAAAGCAGGTATTCTTGCCTAGTGCTGTTGTTGGATCACACTATTCCTGAAGCACCCTTCTCCCTCCTTGCCTGTTCCTTCTCTGCAACAACCCTGAGTTGTTTCAGTGTTACTTTTCAACACTTTCCAAAGATGATGTATCAATAGGTGTTTCGGTGGCTAAAACAATCTGTGAGCTCAGAAGAGCAAACTCAAGGTCCTGCCTTAGCCTTGGCCAGAAGTCACATGGCAACAAATAAAGCTTTTGAGTCTAGTGTCAAATGGAATTCCAGTTAGAAACAGGAACAAGGCCAGGCTAGAGGGAAGTCCAGATGGGATACAAAAGAACCTCCTCCAGGGTTCCGCAATTGATATCTCTGCAAGAGCACCAGAAGTTTATTTATTTTACGCATACATGTCACTGAATTATGTAACATTACAACTACAGAACAAAACTTACACCTCTAAATGAGGTTATTTCAAATCCATCACTTTGGAGAGGCTTTATATTGATTCCAGAAATACTTTGGCATTCAATCTTGATGACAAATTCTTTTGACTATATTTAGTGGTGGCAAATATTAAGATTTTTTTTAAGGTGGGTATTCCTTCCAGAAATAGCTAGGCATTGAGAACTAATAATAATATGGGGCAATCAATACTCTTCTGCTATAAAACTAAAGAATTGTTTGTAGTAAACAAGTTGGAGTTTCCTATGCAGATCTGAAAACAAATTGAAAAGAGAATTTTAATAGTACTCTGAACAATGGTAATATCAGTGTGGAATAACAGTGTATGCTACCAAGATAACTTTGATGAGGTTATCTCCTATGGATGTGTAGGCTTTGGAGATCATTATTCTATCAATAATTTTTAGGAAAAAGTTTACAGAAAACAGAAAAATCTATTAGGAACTTCTTTTGTAGGCTCTCAGGCAGGAACCCTTAATAACCCACTCAAGAGCTGGCCTTGGCCTCCACGCTTGCAAAGTAGGGGCTCACAGGCAGTGAGATTCATGTAACTTAAACTCATCACCCAAGGTCCCAAGACTCTTCTTTCTTTTAATAATACTAGTTTTAAGGCCAGAAGTGGTGGTGCCTGTAATTCCAGGACTCAAGAGGCTAAGACAGGAGGACTGCTGTGAGTCCGGAAAACTGGGCTCTACAGTGAGTCCAAGGCTGGCCTGAACTGCATAGTAAAGCCCTGTCTCAAAAAACAAAACCAGGGGCCGGCGAGATGGTTCAGTGGTCTAAAGCGCCTGCTTAGGAGGGCTCAGGCAACTGCGGGGACTGCGGTTCGATCCCCGGCTCCACATGCTGCGCCAGCGCCACCACCAGGGCAGGCTGAGCCAGCCACAAAATGAATAAATAAAGAAACAAACACAACAAGCAAACAAATAAATAAATAAATAAAATTAAAAAAAAAAAAACAAACAAACAAACACAGAACAACAACTAAAGCTACAGCTATAGAATGTTCCATCCTTTGGTACCTGAGCCTCTTGTTCTGAAACCCTTAATCTGAAACACTGACCTGACCCATCTATAAAAGTCAACACTTACATAGCACTTCCTACGTTTCTAGCAAGATATACATGTCTGTTCAATGCAGCCTTGTAAATTATTCCTATTTTTATTTATCCCACATATGAGAGAACTGAGGCACAGCACAGGTTGTACAAGACCATACGGTAGGCTGCAAAGGGAAATCTGAGGCAGTCTGACTCCAGCCATCTTCTTAGTTACCAAGCCATGTACCAGTTTATGTTGCCACCACAAGTTCGGGGTGCGGTGGGGAGGAGATAAAACAAATGAAGTAACAGAAAATGAAAAAAAAAAGTACATGCAATTTTACAGAAAGCTCATTTGAGAAGCAAAACTAGGGACAGGGTGAGGCAGATGGACTTATATAAAGTGAGATGAAAGCTAGAAGCCTAGCCACAAGTTCCCTGAGGCTATCAAAAGGCTAATTTATTTAGAGGACAGAAGTTGCAGCTTGAAAGACCCAGAAATTCCGTATGGGTACATCGAGCTTTTCTTTTCTTACATAAATCAGATAATTCCGAATTAATAACTGCATGATATTGCTAACATGACAATCGAGTCCACATAACTTGAAAAATTGATGAGCTAGTAAAGAATTAAAGATTATAAATCAAGGTCAACTCATTGGTTAGCATCAGGCAGGGTAAGTGCAATGATCACCTGATATCTCCAAGGAAACTTCCAGAAGACATCAGTTGGGGTCTGTATGAATGGCAGGAAGGAAAGCCCCTGTCTCCTAGACAGGCAAGGTTGGAGGTAAGCGAAGCGCTCTATGTGTCTTTAGTTACGTGCAAGAGCAATGACACCCTAAGCCTAACCTCAGCTCACAGCAGAAGCGAAGCTGAGTCTCACGGAAGGGAAACTTAGCTGTCACTGGGACTGCCTGGAAGGGCGCTTCTTACTTTCGCAGGCTGCATCCTACTCCTTCTCCTCTAACCACTCAAGACAAATGAGGCAGACGATACTGATTAGAAGTCCTTCAAGGTAGCTGGCCATACACCTGCTCCACATGGGGAAGCACTCTTTCCTCCAAGTTGCCCCAGAATGCTATTCAAGCCAGCTTTCTCTCCCTGGGACTGAGACATGGCCAGAAAAGCGACAGAGAAGAGCTGAACTTGCTCCTCTAATCTGCAACATGTGGTGAGTCAATGAAAAAAGAGACAAATTCGAATTTCTCCGTCTCGCCTTATATTGCAGGCGGAGAGGGACTGCGGGAAGTTTGGTTTCCCGCTATGCGGGGAGTCGCTCCGCAATCAACCGGGACAGCCGCCACAGAGCGGCTGTCAAGCCGGCCTAGAGCTCCAGTGTCCCCCACCGAGGTGCCAGAGATTCATGGAACCCGCCCGGCAGGGAGCCGCCCGGCCCCGGGGCCCCACCCGCACTGAGTCGCTGGGACCAGCCCGGCGCTCCCTCCTCCTCCGGCCAGCATGGCCAGCATCTCCCGAGCCCGACTCAGATCCACCGTCCACCCGCCGCCGCCGCAGCCGAGCGCGGTCACGTGGGCAGGCACCAGGAACCAACGGGCGGGGGCGCCGAATGGAAGGGATCCTCTGACCTCCGTGACGTCACAGAACTGGCAAGCGGCGCGCGCCTCTTCCGCCCCTGCCCTGCAGGCGGCGGCCCGCTCTCCGCCCACTCGCTCCCGCGCAGCCAATCAGGAGGCAGGAAGTGCACGGAGTCGAGGCAAGCGGGCGGGTCGGGGCGCGGAGCGGGCTGACC
>PVKN010039344.1:0-10893 GCA_004027915.1 Capromys pilorides | reverse complement strand
CTTCGTTAGCTGTTCAGGCATTATTCCCCTCACCTCAACTTTGGAACGAACATAGACATTTCCAAGAAATGGAAAGGAAGACATCATACTACTTTCTTTGTGAACTTATAAGTGAACACGTTTTTTTTTTTCTTTCCTCTTGCTAAAAGAAAAAAGAATGACTTTAGAGTGATCTTGTAGGTTAGCCTGGTCTTATAGGTCGATATGAATATTACAAATAAAGTATGTTAAATGCATGTCTTTTTTTTTTTTCTAAAGACTTTGGTTGGTTTTTGCCAGTGGTTCAGGATGGAGCATCTTCAAAATCCCTGAGATGCATTGAGCAATAAGAATCTTTGTTGTTCATGGTGAGCCCCTGGGGTCACTGCCTCAGACAGTGTCCATGTGGTGGCCCAGTCCTATCAGAAAGCCCAACAATAGGATTATGAGTTAGGGCTTTGGGTCATGGGACATGAACTCAACCTCTGAGGAGGGAGAGAGTTTGGAGACTTGAATTTCATCTCCCGGGCAATGGCCCCATCAGTCAGGCCCCTGTAATGAGACCCAATAAAACCTGTGGAGGCAACAGCTCAGCGGATCTTTCCTGGTTCCTTGAACACACGGATGTGCTCACAATGTGACTTGTAGTAAGGACACAAAAGTCCCAAGGACCCCTTCCTTGATGATATCCTCTGGGTCTCTTCTGTTCGGTGGTCCTAATTTCATACTTTCAGAAAATCTATCACTAAGAAGTCCTCCCAAACGCCTTGAAGGGTGCCCAGTGGACTGCGCCTAGTGGCTGGAAGGGTGACACTCTTTACCCCTCTCCCATATCCCTAGTCGCTCTCCCTGTGCCCATAGAATCACAGCCCAAGTGTGAAACCTGTACCCAAACAGTTTGATTTTGGGTCCATGGTAACCTAGACTAAGGTGACTAGAAATAAACAAAGGCCAGATAGACACACATCACAAACACACACGCGTGCATATGTGCATGCATCCACGGCCCTTCACCCAGAAACTAAAACTTTGCAGCAACAAATCTTGGATTAATGAAACTCCAGTATTCCCCCAAAAAATAAATATATTGTATACAAGACAGATCATAATCTGCCTAACGTAGCCAAAGCAGGACTCAGAGGAAAATTCACTGCAGAAAATGCCTAAATTAAGACAAATCAAAAGAGACGCATTAAACGTTCAGCCAAAAATCTCAGGAAAAAATAAATAAATAAAGCCAATAAAAGCAGATACAAAAGAATTTTTAAATACTAAATATGGAGGTTTGTAAAAAGTCAGTAAGATAAATTAACATACCAAAGTAAATTTTCTGTAAAAGAGGCAGTGCAAATTCATGCATCTAAAAATGACAAGGGTAAGAGACTTTTGACCCAATTTTGTGCAATTCTAGGGATACAGGGAGGAATCAGAATGACCTCCGTGTTGTTCTTGTTTTGCTTTGGTTTCTCTTGGCTCCAAATTAAGCAGCTTTTCATTCTATAGAGAGTGAAAGACAATGGCGACAGCATGAAGGGCCTCATCCACGCTACACAGAGGTGGGTGGAGCCACAAAACGAATACTGACTGTAAGTAATTAAACGATATGGAAGGTAGAAAAACCTCTGCCTAGATGCATGGGTGATAAATAAAGGAACTACTTATTGAGGATGCAGCAGGAGGCAGCAGTCGGGTTCTGGAAACCCGTACCTAGCGAGCAAGGCCCTGACATTTCTCCTTCAGTGCAGATGTAAACTGTATTTCAGCAAGAGAAAAGTTTCTTCTGCAGAAAATCATACCTGAGTGGTAAAGGACAGATTAGACAAGGAAGACCATCACTGTGTAGCTCCTAATGAAACAAATGAGTCAATCAGTAACCCTAGCACTGGGAACACAACTTCCTGTCTATGGAAAATGGGAGCCCATGCCAAAATACACGGGACTATCCTGAAGACCTTGGGCACTTTCACCAGGGGACACTCTTTAGAAAGTACACCAAGAGAGAAAAGAAAGGAGCACCGATGTCCAGGCTGAGGAAGCCAGTTGTAAAAAGCCCATTTGAAGACACTCAGGGAAGCACGAACACAGCTTGGGTAGTCAACAGCGTCATGAAGCGACTTAAATATATGGGGCGCAGTGGTCGCTTAGTGGTTATAAAATATCCCCAGTGTCTTTGCACATTCATACTCAATTTCATACAAGCAAACTTCAGTGGCTCTCCATTTATAAAAAAGATGGGTGAACTACTAAAAATATAACAAATCTTTGGTGGGTTTGGGGGTTATGTGAAAGGTATGCAGAGATTTGGAATACTGTGACAATGACTTTGACATTTTCCATCATAAAAAGAGCTGTAAAAGTCCTCTGGGGAAAACAAGCACTGTAGGATCCCCAGTGCCCTACCTCCTCATGAGCCCCTTAGTCTCCTTATATTCCTACTCCTCCTCAGCTCTTCTACGATATTGGAGAAGACAGAACCCAAGACAAAGAAGCAGGCTTCGCATTAATCTGACAGTTCAAGAAAGAGCTTGCGTTACCACCCAGTTTCTTGCATGTTTTCCTGCTCTGTGCTGCAGACATCAGGCTCATCATAAAAAACGGACTTTTCCTTCTTCTTTCAAAAGCAATGAGAAGGTAAACATGGAGCAGGCAGGTGGAAACCGTGACTTCCACCCAGAACCAGGCCAACCTATCTGCAAAACTGGGGAAAGGAGGGTCCTAGAGAAGGATTTCATCAGACCAAGCATGAAATCCAGGCAGATGGAGGCAGCGCACAGCGCTAGACTCCAAGCCTCTGCCCACCAGCAGTGCCCTGGCGGACAGCAGACTGCTGTTTTCTGGAAGCTTCCAGTGGCTACTGGCTGGTGCTGGGCTCCGCTTGGCAGGTTATTGAGATCCATCCTTCCTGAGACTTAGGCTCTCAGTGCCCATGCTGCCCCACAGCCTGGTTGTCCAGGCTGAAGGTTGGCAGCTAGATGCTGGCAGGTTTTTCCTGTCAGACGAGCATTCTAGGGCAGCTTCAACAAGAATGTATTTCTCCCAGTACTGGAGGCAGGAAGTGCAAGGTCAGGGTGTCTTAGGACCTGATCCTCCCACAGGGGCAAGCTCAGGCTGCTCCTAGCCTCTTCCCCATTCCTGGTGGGTTTCAGCCTCCACAGGGTAAAGAACCATTTGAGCTAGGAGCCTAATCATTTCTTCCATTGGTTCCATCCTCACTCAAGTGTGAGAACCACTGGCTTGGATAATTCAGGATGAACTGTTTAGAGGACACTAAAAAGTTAAATGAAATACCCTTCTGAGTTCTCAACCAGAACTCCTGTAACAAGGGACACACTAACAAGAGAAAAAGAGACTTCCTAGTACACATCATTCACACACATTGGAGAAGACTCAGGGAAAGAGAAATCCTCTCAAGGTGGCTTGGAGCTCCAGTGTCTGTGGCATTTTCAACAACAGCAAGAAAGATATGCTTTTGGAGAAATAGAGGCCAAGGGAAAAGGACCTCGAATTTCTAGGGATGCAGACTTTCAGGAGAAAAAATGCTGGGGCAATTTGTGATAGACAGACTTCCAAGCAGTTTGTTCATCAGATTCCTCTGGTACCCCCAGTTTGATAGGAACAATACGGCCCTAGTCTCCTCAGGTGGTCAGGCTTGTATCTCCTGATATAGAGTGTATGAGGATCATCTCTCTAAAACACAAAAATACTTTTCACATGAGCTTCTTCTGCACTGTCTTTAGCTCAAAATAGTTCTTCTTCCCCAGTGGCACACTTGGGGCAACACATTGTCATCCTTCCCTGGGACCCCTGGAACCTGCATAGGAAGGGGAGAAAAAGTCCAAGCATCCCTGAGTTGACCAGTTCTGCTAATGGCTTCGTTTCTGTATCTAGGTATTGGTAGAATTCTCACCCTGACTAACTGTATGTGCTGATATCTGTGAACTAAGCAACTACCCTGAGGACAGTAATATGTAATACTAAAACCATGCTGGGAATACCTGTCATTCTGGTCTTCTATATGCACACTGCTTCTAATGTCACATCAATTATTGCTGTACTCTCTCTCTCTCTCAGGTAAATGTTTGTTTTTTAAAAAGGTAATAACAAAAAATAAGAGACAAGAAAAAATGTCCTAGGATTGTCCTGCTACAACATTGTATATGGGTAGATTTCTAAATTTCTGTGTAAAAATGTGTAATTGTTTATTCACATTCTATAAGGATTTAAAGTTTAGAATATCAACAATTGTTGGAAAATACCTGTTCCATGTTATGTCTGAGCCATTTGATATTCAGACAGACAGTGATGTGAAGCTCAACTGCCTATGTTATAGGGTAAGAATATCACTAAGCTTCTCTTCTCAATGGTTAACAACTTAAGTTTGCAGATCAAAAACTTCAAGAAAAAGAGGGGCCACAAGGATAACCAGTATGTTGGCCTTAGCCTTTCAAGGTCAGTGAGGACTCAGGACATAAGAAAACCGGTATTGTAACATCCTGGAACTCAGGGGTCTCCTAAATTTTCTGTTCAAGAACAGGAGGGTTGGGACCCTAATTCTACCACAAGAACATGTGAACTGTCACAGGCCAAGTGTGGCTGCGCATTTTAAGGCAAAACAAAACATTTTGTCCCATTTGGCTGATGTACTGCAGCCTGTGTCCTGGGACACTGTTAAAAGCCAGCCCCAGGGCCAGGCTTCCTCCAGCCCCAGCCCTGCAGGACCTGACTCTGTCCCTTCCCTGCCCTCCCCCAGGGTGTCAGAAGCCGCTGGCACATGGCACAGTCATAAACAAGTTGCTGAAT
This sequence comes from Capromys pilorides, assembly GCA_004027915.1. Lineage (NCBI taxonomy): Eukaryota > Metazoa > Chordata > Mammalia > Rodentia > Capromyidae > Capromys > Capromys pilorides. Next base: position 6,114 of record PVKN010039344.1, on the reverse strand, counting down.
CTTGGTGACTTCAGTGCTGGGCTGCTGGAACTTGTCTAAAAATACTGCCATGTAATAAATTTAGTTATTATGACAAGTTGGAGATTTTTTCTGTTCCTTCTTTCTTCTTCCTTTCTACTTTTCTTTCTTTCCTTGCTCTCTAAGCCATAATAACCCTGGTTTTGCACTTCTCTATTTAATACAGCTTTTATTGAAACTGCCACACTAGGTTTGTCTTAAGTATACAAAATATACTCTCAGTATTAGCTACAGATGTGCGGATGTACAATGATCAAAGTGATGGGTCCTTTCTGTGCCTTTTCTGGTAGAACACCTGTTGTAAATTATTAGGTCTTAGTAGCTAAGTGCTCAGTGGCTAACTTAGTAGATAACCCTCTCTCCAAATGAGTCTCTTCCCCTGCACAGAGCCTGAACAAGTACAAAACCTGACTCAGAGTTCCTGTGTCTATTATAAATTCCCTGTCATGGGAATCTGCTCTCTCTGTCTCTCTCTGTCTGTCTGTCTGTCTGTCTGTCTGTCTGTCTCTCTCTCTCTCTCTCTCTCTCTCTCTTTCTGTTCCTCACTTTTCTGCTACTATCATGAAATACCTAAATCTGGATGTTTTATACAGAAAAGAGGTTCCTCTTTCAGCCCTGGAGGTTCAAGGCATCGTGCTGGCATCAGCTCGGCTCTGGTGAGCAGCTTGTGGTGGATTTAATGGTGGGAGTGCCTTGAGAGAGGAACAAATCCTATAGCAGGAAAAGAAGTCAGAAAGCTGGGAAGACTCAAGCTGACTCTTTTATAGCAGCCCTCAAGTGAGGAACGAATGCAGGGTCTTATGAGTCCTGCCTTAGTCCTTTCTGAGGACAGCACATTCAGTAATCTAAGCACTTCCCATAAGGTTCCAACTTTCAAAGATCCCACCAGCTTCACCTCACTGTGGCAAGGACTAAGCTTCCAGCACACAAGCAACAAAAACCCATGACCTACGCCTAAGCACTCAGTAGTTGACCTTAAACGTGATGTGGAAGTGGAAGTGGATTGCTGTAACCAGCCCTGTCGAGGCCTTTCTGGTCCCTCCTTGACTTGGGTTTTCAACAGAGGCCACAACCAGTTGTATCCAGTTCATAGGTCAAAGCACCCCCAGGCTTCTACGACAACAAACTCGGTAATGAAAGAAACTTATGGAAGGCCCCAAGAGCCTGCCTCAGCTGAGCCCTCCACACCCGATGCTTTTCAGCCAAAGAAGCCCCAGTCCAAAGGGACTGAGCCAAGCACAGCACGCATCCTGTGACATCTAGGTCTATGTCTTCTGAGATGTCACAAAAGGCTATCAGGAGGCACACGGCAAGTCACTTCCCAAGAGAGTTTTCAGCTTAAGATGCTTCGTGACTCACTGTGTTGGCAGGTGAGGGATGTAGCATCCTTGGTGTGGAGTGAGTTTGTGTGAGGCATACATATAGGCATAGACTTCACAGGAGGGCATGGCCTCCCCCTTTGCATGCAGCAGGCTGTCCTGCTTCCTAACAGAAGTGTTTTCCACATCGTATCTGTCACCCTTCGTGGTATTAGAATTACCCATAGAGTTCTTAAACCATGCTGTAGCCTGGGCCCCAGCTGAAAGTATCTTATTGAAGCTGTTGGAATGTTCTGGAAGTTCTTAGCCCCAGTGGGCTACAGAGCCATGAATGCTAAAGTGAGCAGAAAGAGGCGAGGATCCTGCCAAGGGATGCTAGGTTCATGAATGCTCTCTCTACACATCACATTCAGTTCTAAGAATCAAATGTTGGGTTAATTATCCTCATATCCTCCCAGGAGCTGCCAAATCCATACAGCCTGGGCTTTGAGAGAAGGACCCAGGACCCTGCGGTGGAGCCTGCGCCGCTCTGACGCGCCAACCGCCTTCACCAGGTGTAAGAGTGAAAACAGAGTCATGGATTTGTTATCTGAATTATTTGATCCCCTTGGATCTAAGAGAGGATGGCCCCCGGCTGAGGGTCCAGGGAGGTAACAGGAGACATCGCAGCTTCCTGTGCATTGCCCTTCGTGTCACAGAAGCACTCAGGCTCACGTGGAACACATGTGGCACACAGCTTCTATCCCTTGGGGCCCCGGAGAGGGGGTTCCATCACCCACAACAGAGCCTGTGCTGCCACCACCAAGATTCAGCTCCAGAAATTCTCTAATTCCTTCTGCATGGTTTTGTGCAGATTCAGGAAGGGCCTAGAGAGGGGAGGGTGGGCACCAGGAAGCTGTGTTGCTGACAACACAAGAAGACTCCACAGCTTGGTCTGTATGGGTCTGCTGGACCTCATGTGGCCCTTCATACCCTATGATGTGCAGCATGCAAACACACACACACACACACACACACACACACACACACACACACGCATGCACAGAGCTGAGAAGCCCTTGATTCAGTAAGTGAACCGTCCTGCTTATGAAAGGCTCTTGGGAGTCAGCAGACAGCACAGTCGTTGTCCATGCTTTCCTGGGTTTTTGTGCAAAGCCTTGAGTACTGACTTAAACCTCCTATCTGGGATCACTCAGATCTTCTTCCATCTCCTTAAAGACATTGGATTGCCTGGCAAAACACACACACATGTATCATGTGTTCGAAATTCAGATCCAGAATAAAAGCCAAGCTGTATGAGTACCCCCCAGGTATCTCATAGGACACGAGGATACTAAGAATTTTCTCTTGTTCTTGATATGATTCCCAATTCTAGGAGTTCTGCATTTTTATTTCCCGTGCCTGACAACCTCACCTGAAGGAAAGACACTTCCATGTCTGGGTCCTTGTCTCCTCCCAGTATCAAAGTAGATGGAGGTTTCTGCCATGGGGAGTGTCTGAAGCTCTTCCGGGACCACTTGGCGCCCTCCAAATTATGGGCCCAGCTAAAGAAATGAAAACCAGATGTGCCCCCCAAATGCGACAGTACTTGCTTGTAATTACAATGATCTTTACGGACTCTTTATTGAGCCTCAAATTGAAGTTTAGTGAAAGATTGCCAAAAAATGTGGGGTTTCCCACGGTGGATGTCATAAGAAAGACGGCATCTGAGCTGAGTCCCTTAGGCCGGTTGCCATGCCAACAACATCCTGCAATTAGATGACACAGTGGGCTGCTGTATTTATCTGAAGTAAGTTTATAACCTCTTGGAAGGAAATTGTAAACTTCCTTTTTATGTAGAGTCTTACTGGGAATAAGCAAAAACGCAGACATCTTGGTTTACACTGAGGAGAAAATCGCTTTCCTAGAAGCATGAGGATTGCAGTCCCATCTCCACACGGTGCCCTCGTTATGTATAAAATAACTCTAACAATTGTAAGCATCCCCGTGTTTTCACATTCCCAGGGAGAGAGCCCAATGCTTGCAAGTTCATTTTTCTCCATATTTACATCCACAAGCATGAGCTAAGATTGCTTGAACGGCAATGCAATGGTTTCATTCTTGTTTATTCTGAGTTCTTCATTGTTTTTTGGTTTCTATTTACTTCTCTAGGGGGTAACAGCTGGATGGAGCAATATTGACATTAGTGATTCACCCCATGGTATCGTCCCAATAAGTAGGCACTAATAACACTGTTGCACTGTGATTTGTGTGTACTAAAATTAAGTGGTGACATATTCGGTGACCATTGTGATCTGGCACTTTGTCCAACTCCTGGGAAGTCTGAATTCAGTTCTTCAGTTAGAGCCTATCATGAACCCAGTGTCCCATCTGTAGAAAGTTAGGCACAAAACTTAAAATTTCTAACCACTCTACACATCCTCCTCCTTAAGTACAACTGGAAAATACAAATACTACAATATAAGTCAAATTATTCTTTATAATAATTCTTAACTAACCTTAGGCTAGGCTGCTAGCTCAACAGTTTCAAGTTGAGTTGTTTGAAATCATTCAATTGTTATGTACACAGAAATGAGCACAAAATGTAGACTCCTGCTCGATATTCCAAACCACCATCATGTAGGCTCAGTAGCATTTTCAAGACGGTTTGTAGAGAAAAATGGCTCTCTGGAATATTAATAAATAGGAATGAGAATCTGTTATCAAAGGATATGTTTGCTAAAACAAAGATAAGCAGATGCCTTTCTTGTAATACTTTAGAAATTTCCCTTTGTGTGTGCTCTAGTTGACTACTGTTGCATAGCGGGTGACCCCATACTCAGTCTGATAAAACAAGTTCAGAATCGTGGATCTGTGGACTGTGAATGTGTATCTAGAGAGAAAGATGACTTGACCATGCTTGGTGATGCAGTGAGGGGTGAAGAATTTCGGCAGATGGCTCAGGTTCTAGGGAATTCTATGGCTGGGAACCGAAGCCACCAACGTTCTTGTCTACACCACAAGTGCTACCAGGGCTGGGAGGAATTAAGGCCTGGGATTGTCACCAGGACCTGCGCTCTCTCAGAGCATGGCTTCTCATCTGCCAGGGGCCTCCTGGTAACTGGATGCTTCCAAGGGCTCTAGCCAAGGCACCAGACCTCTGTCTCTTGCCTCCCTGCAGTACTCACGCAGCGACACTCACACAGCCACGTTCACACAGCCAAGCTCATGCAGCCACGTTCCATCCATCCCACCTAACCCTTGGGAATTATCATGAAATCCTGTATGATGGAGGAAGAATCTTGCCCCTGCCCCAGAAAAGCAGGTGGCAAAGAAGCCATTACTGTGGCCAGCTCCTAAAAAGAAAATATGGCCATCTGTAGACGAATGACCATGTTTTCCTAGTTGTGCTGGATACAAGTCAACTTCCCTTGTATTGATATGTGTCCTGCAGATTTGTGCCCTGAGGTCCAAGGCCAGGAGATGCTGGACTGGTGTCATGAGATGCTAGGACACAAGGCCACTAAGTTGGGTCCCAACAGCCAAGTTGGGTCCCTTTTTCAGGTAAGGACACATCATTGCAAATCTTAGTAGCCTTGACCAACCTCAGGATAAATTATGGGTGTCAAATCTAGAATAGCTTTCACCTCCCTTCCTCGGGTTCTGGCAACCTAACATGAGCGGCTCTAACATGGGTGAACTTGAAAGTCTGTGCTCTGCTTGTCCATGGACTTGAAAGAGTTTATGGATGGACTGTTCTCCCTGATCTAAGAGTTACTCCTCCAGGATTCCAGACAATAACTCAGCTTTGAGCAACTAGCCTCACATGGCCAGTAAACTCATTTTAAATCACTGTTACAGTAAAATTGCAAAGCATAAATCGAGCCACTGTAACCACATTGAAGCGGATCCTCCTGTGGTGTTTTCTATGTTCATTGTGCAAGGCAAGCATTGCCACCATCCATCCCTAAGTTTCACACCTTCCCAAACCCAGTACCCACTACCAACAACTCTCCCTGTCTCCTCCTCCTTCCATGCCCAAAGCACCTTGATTCTACCTTCTGTTCTCTCTCTCTGAATTGGACTATTCTGGCTACCTCACGTAAGAGACTCATACAATAGGGGACCTTTTGAAGCTGGTCAATTTCACTCAGCAGAATGTCTTCTAATCGTATCCACATTGTAGCGCATGTCAGAATCCTCTAACATTTAATTCTGGGCATTATGTTATCATCTGAAAATCCCTCAGTTTATTTGTTAATTCATGAACACTGGTTGCATTTACATTTTAATTTCTTTTTTCTTTTTCATTTAGTACTTGGTACAGTGTCTCACCAAGCAGCTCAGACTTCTAGTGAGCCTCCTGTTTTCAGCCTCCCCAGCGCTGGGATTACAGATGTGCCCACCATGCCCAGACTCAGTGGCTGCCTCAGGGCACTCCAGGGACAGGGATGGCACAGCACGTAGGATACATGTACGCTTTGACTAATCTGAACAATGCTACCAAGAAAACGGATGTACAAATATCTCTTTCAGGTCCTAGTTTCCATTTTGTTTTGTACTCCCAAAAGTGGAAATTCTTTTTTTTTAATCTTGTTTATTTATTTGTTTGGTATAGGATCATGCTACACAGCTTGGAATCACACCTGTCTCAGCTTCTCCAGCACTGGGATTACAGACATGCCCCACCATGTTCAGTTTTGGTGGCTGGAACAGCATGCCTGAGGTTCTGGGGCCAGCATATGCAGTACTAGGTATCAAACCGGGGTCCTTGTGCTTGCCAGGCTCATGCTTAGAC